>NTHP01000067.1:757329-819263 GCA_003416845.1 Oplegnathus fasciatus | reverse complement strand
TTGGAGTCAGCTGAAGGAGTTTCAAGGGCTGAAAAGCCACGCCGAGGTGGCCATTTTTCTTCTTGTCTGCCAAGCTAAAGCTAAGGTTTCGTTAGCTAACTGAGAATCTACACCGACACTGTCTCGTCAGATCAACGTGCACGACATAAATGCACATAATCACTAGCCTACTGGTTCAAAATGAATTCATTTCTCTACCACAAAAGATTCATCGCTTGACATGACTGAGTCTGTCTGACNNNCTCACTCCACTTGACCATGAAATATGCAGGTTGTGCAACGAACTGGCAACCACTTGAGGCGGCATGTGCTCCGAGCAACAGCGGTGTTGTGATGTGAATGAAATGGAAGGGGGGAGTGTGCTGAATGTTATCAATATCACCTTTAACACCACATCCTACCAGTGTGACACAAAACCCAGCTCAACATTATTTAAATTTCTTATTTCTGGTATTTTTACAATGTATTTACAATGACGCTACAGTGGAGTTTTTAGCTGCTTTCTAGACTCTGTATGTATGTAAATACTAATGTCTCCACTGACTGTAGCCTCAATAGACCAGAATGTACTGCAACTACAAGAGAAGTGCAAGAAATCTTTAGAAAAAGTAACAAAGCAACAAGACTCTGCCTGTTCACTGGAGGTTGTAAAGGTCACTCTGGGAAGTGTAGTCAATCACTAGCTGAAGCAGACGCCCTGAGCTGAGGGCAAGTGAGTACACTAAAACGACTAAGTCATGCTACATCATAAAATAACACGAGGATTCAGTGCTAATGGAGAACACTGAACATGACACGTTGATGAAAGATGACAGTGCGAGAGTGGCTTTTTCCTTTTAATTAGCTCTTCATTACCGGTCTGAGTGTAGTGCATCCAGCTCAGGATGACCTCTGGGGCTCTGTACCAGCGAGTCACCACATACCCCGTCATCTCACTGTCTGCCTGCCGCGCCAAACCAAAGTCCAAGATCTGATAAAACATGAAGTGCAACACAGCAGAGTTAGACACAGCAACATCACTTGGTGATTTTATACTTAGAGATTGTCCATTTTAAATTGTAACTCCATAAATTAGACATCTGGAAATGCAGACACATGATAGGATGTGTTCGTTTGGGTTATCAGGGTGTGTGCACTCTGTACCTTGAGCTCACAGTCTTGGTTGATGGCGAGATTTCCTGGTTTGAGGTCCTGCAAAAATTGATATGAAAAGACCAACTATGAGTGTGAGTCTGTAGCAAACAAGGAAGAGGAAAACTAAAACCCAGTCATAACAGTGTAATAAACTGTGTAGAGTATAAGTTTGCACGGGAACACTGACTATCTTTTCATTTAGATAACAATGTGTGAACACAGTCTTTATCTCACACACACATGGTGGAAACAAATAAGGGCAACTTACCCTGTGAATTATACCAGCAGAATGAATATACTGTAATATAATAAAACAGGCATTTAACCAACAGAACAATTACACTCAGAATGTAAAGTAATAAATTGTCCACAGTGTATGATCAAAGGAGAGTTCTGCACCTTGAGCCCTTTGAGCATCTGATAAACCAAATACTGAATTTTTTCTTGAGACAGCCTCTGCAACTTCATCAGCTTCCCCAGATCTGTCCCCATGAACGGCATCACCAGATAACTTGAGGAAGAAGGAAACATCATGAGCGGGATTCTTTCCAACAGGACGCAACTTTGAAATGACTTTGCGGAAAGCTGCGCCCAGGTGAAACACAGATTAGTACTGCAGAAGCATTAAGTGCACTTACAAGTCATGGAATTTGTCCACATGGAGGTCAGCAGTAAACACATCTAATAGGCCAATCACCTGTGGGCAGAAATACACAATATGTTACACAGGTGGAGATGATCTTTTGTGCTTTGGTTTATTTTAACAAAGAAATGCTGCATGTTCTAATTAAAATTTTCTCTGTGGAAATTAAAGACTATTTAGCTGTCAAAACTCCATCCAGTCAGTACTGTAAAACTGCACAGATGTAAAAAGAAACAGTCGAGCAGTCCTGAGGGCCTGGACCCCTTAACTTTGCACTACTTATATGCCATGTCTCACATTTTCATGTTTCATGTGTTTGAGAAGCCTCAGCTCCCTGTAGGCCCGCTTGGCGAACAGCTCCGACTGGAAGGGTCTGTACAGCTTCTTGATGGCCACTTTGGATCCTGTTCTGGAGTCCACGGCTGAGCTGAGGGCAAGAATATAACAACGGGATGTGAAATAAAATATATAATATCTTCCAAACAACATCAGCTGATGCAGTGTGAGGAAATAATAATCCAATCTATAGGAACTTATGTGATCAGGGGGGAAAACAAGGATTTACACCCTCTGATCTGAGTATGTAACTGGATCTTTCTTATCTTCTGATCAGGAATGTTCACTATAAGCCCAAACCTGTGTTTACACACACACACACACACACACACACACACACACAGACATAGCCCCCTCCCTGTCCCCTTCTCTCATCTGCTTCTTCCAGCAGTGATCTGGCTGTAGCAGGCGCCTCCATCTCCAGCTTGTATCCGAGCACAATTTGTCAGAGTTGTTCATGTGTTATTAAGTTGCATTGAGTCAGTCAGAGCAGTTTAGTAGCCGCCCACAGAGTTAATCATTGAAAACAAAGGGGGCCGCATGTGGCGAGACGCACAAAGGTGCTTGAAAAGCTGCTTTTGATTGTTGTGTATCAGTAAACTGCAACCATTTCACCCCGAAGCACCCATGCGCTCTTCATAATTCAACAATCTTAGAGACGACTAAAGATGACAGGAGGGTTGCGGTGAAGCGGAGGTATCGGTGCAAGTGTCTCCATCATATAAGGAAGTGAAGCAGCGTGTGTTCGGCGCAGTGCAGATACTTTTTCTTTTGTTTGGCTGTGGCACAGTGCGGCTGCCCATATGGCACCATCTGTTCCGTCGCTTTCTTTGTTACCGTGCTCCACATAAACCAGCAGTGGGATCGGTGTTATAGCTTCTCCCACTATCGCATAATTCACTTACCATACAGTCCCGTACGCTCCGGTCCCCACCTGCTTCAGATCCCGGTACCGCTCCGGTACTTCCCATGAGGTTTTGTTGACTTCTTGGCGGTAATAACCGGGTCTGACTCGCTTAGACATGCTTTTTACTACAAAAAAATCAAATAAGAAGTCTAAGAGAGGATCTTCTTTGGTCGTTTTGTCTCTTCCGTCGCTACACACCCATTGTCCCAGATCCCACCTATGCGCTCACCCTCGATCATTGCGCAGCTCTGCGTGTCAGCCGCTCAGGGCGCACCCTGAGGTCACCAAAAGCCACTCCCGAGTCCTGCTGGAGGCCTACAATTAAAGGTGAAAAGGAGGATGGAATGTGAGTAATACGAGACTGGGCTGACAACATGACTTTGAAATGCGTTGGTATAGGTGCGCACTATTTGGATAGCAAACTAAAAGTCGGTAATCTGGCCTGGTTAAATGGCAGCACTCACTGTAGGCTATGTTCCTCAGTGCTGTGCCCCTATGCTTTGTGCAAGACTGGGGTAAGCAAATGTTTGAGACTTGCTGGGACATGAACATCAGTGACGCCCTGGGGTGTAGACACACACAGCTACGTGGTTAGAGAAATACTAAACTGTGTCATGCGTCCAAGAAACAGAACATGGAAGCCGTAGTGTTAGAAACAAACCGGCAATGTCAGATTGTGTCATATGGTCCATATGACTTATATAAATAGGACAAGTGAAAGATTTGACACGAGTATGCAGTAATCTAATGGGAACATCAATTAAAATGTTATGCAACACAGAAATGTGAAGGTGGAGCTCAGTTCTTACAATAAACAGCTATGGTAGGTATGCATTTGGCACAAGCACAAAAAAAGACACAATGTCTATTGACTGCTCAGTTTATTAGGATATATTAAGGCTACAACTGAGGGAGAGCTCAATCATATATTTCATCTTTATTAAGGAAAAATAAAACTCTGAAACATAATCTCATTTCATGTCCATTTGTGTCATTGTTTTATGCAGAAGTTCAGTTTTAATGGCTTCATTTTTGACAACAAATCTGAATTCATTTGCCAAACCAACAAGATTCTGGTTCAAATAGAGCAAGTTATGATCATTGCAGAAGAACCGCAGTTCAAACTAATTCATGAATGGTGGTGGATGTTGTTTTCCCTTATCTACATGATCTTGATAGCATCACATTTGTGGCACAATCTACGATAAACTTCCTCATAGACGTTTGTACAGTCACAAGCTGACTGAAATAGTCAAATACAACATGCAGTTCCCATTTTTTCTTTGCCTCTTTGACTCTAGATCAACTGTAGTTTTGTGCCAGTGCTTTCTGAACATATAATAAAAATGGTATGTAATGTTTGTGGCTCTGTGACTATAAAGTGAAGCTATGACAGTGGCAAAAGGCAATGTTTTCTATTACAGGAGAACATATTGTGCGTGTTTATCAAGTGCAATCTCTCTCTTTCATCCAAATACATGCCCAAAAACATCTTCATCTTTCTCACACACACACATCATAGTATTTGGTATATGTTGAGGTGACACCCCACAGTTTGTCAGAGTCAGACAGGTCACTGTGGGACTTGTTGTCTGAGTCGTCATTAACAGCTGGCCACGCAGACAGGGAGCAAGAACAACTTTTCAAAAATGTCTTTGTATGTATTTTTCTGCCATCTTTTCTTGTACATCAAAAAAAACATTCATAAACTGCATTTTTCTTTTTTTTCCCCCCTCTTAATGCATCGATCCCACCTTAACAAATGTTACCATGGATTTATGGGCAATCTAGCCAACCCCTCGTTTATCAAATTCATCAAATTAAGTCACTTCTGACGTTAAAACAAGCTGTCACATCCTGTTTGAAGCAGAAATGTCAAGCCATGGTAGAAAATAACCATTTCAAAGCCATTTCCTGGCACGTTAAAAAGCTTTTGACCAGACATAGCAATGTCATATTTGTAATTCTATGTATTTGTGCAAACTCAACTCGTTCCCCGTCTGCTTTGGTTCAGCTAGGTGGCCTCTGGGGTGTCGTGCCTCATGCTAACTTCCCTGACGCTGCCTGCCAAAGTGATAGAGAGTTGTGCAGTGATTGGATAAGAGGGGAGGGACATAAAAAGGTACAAAAAATATGAACTAAAAGACCAATAAACTCTCTTATCATCTTAGGCAGGAAAGCTAATAATCAAGGAAGTCATTATGAAGATCATGTGACACAGATTTCTTGGGCCCAAGCTGGGGGCTTGCTGTCATAGGGAACAGGATTTCTGGCTGTGGACGCAGATGCCGCCTCTTGCTCCTCTCCTTCGTCCCTCTCTCCCTGTTCTGTGTCCTCGCCCCCGCCCACCCATGCAGGAAGCTCCAGACCCGGCTGCGAAGAGAAAGGCTTCTCCAGGACCTTGAGGACCCGCTGGACCTGCAGCGCAGTGAGGAAGTGAGAGCAGGTGAACATCCTGAAAGTGAAACACTGAAGCTGAAGTGAGAAAAAGGGAATTTAGTGGAACTTCACTCTTAATGCAAAAATTGAGTGTTGCAGAAACACTGTAACATTTTAATTGTTTTTCTAACTTAGATGCACAACTGTATAAACTAAAACAAGGATGAGTTAAGTGACAAGAGCAGCGCCATGGATCCAAGCCTGACCTCTGAGAAGTCTCCATTCTCAGCAGCCTCAATTGCATTCTGAGCAATGTAGTTCCTGAGTATCACACGAGGGTTGGTGCTGTCCATCACCCTCACCCTCTCCTCCTGCGCGGCCCGCACATCACTCTGGCCTTCCAGCTCCCGAGCCAGACGCTTCCTGCGGCGGTGATAACACAAAGCTCTCAAACAGTGAGTTACAGTGATGAGGCAATGGCAGACTCAACACCCCATTTCCTCCTCTTTTTCTCTGTCCACCCACTTTATCAGTCACACTTCCACCATCCACCCAAAAAAAGTCCTATCCGGTCCATGCAGTCCCTCCACCCTCTACTCTTTGTTTTACATGCCAACTGTGTTTCTTTCTCATTATTTCCTTCACATCTCTTGCCTTCCTCCCTCTCTCCGCCTATTGATTTTTTTATGTAAATCTCACCTATAGCGTGTGATCCAGCGGGTCCACTCCTCAGCCTGTTTGGTTTTCAGCTCTTCCTGGCTGGTCTCCATCAGGTCTTTCAGTTTGCTGAGTCTGTCTAACTGCCTCGCAATTGTCATCCTGTCCGAGATCATCTGGAACAGCGCTGGGTTGCTCTGAGCCATAGAGAGCAGCATCGCCAGCTCGCTGTCAATAGCAGACAGAAAACATTATATATTAAGTTATTTGGCGTGTTGGAGAAAGCAGAGGACCAGTGCTGCCAGCGCAGGCCATCCAGGGTTAAGCTGTTGATGGATACTTAATGGGGAAAATGAGGTAACAAGATGAACAAAACAAAGACATGATTATCTTTATGGTGCATTCTGTTCCACTGACTATGCTTACATGCGCAAAATAAAGATTAGATTAGGCAGGAAATCAGACGTGTTACTCTGATTACTCCAAAGCTGATGTTTACGTCTGGTTTCGTCAGTGATCGCAATTCTCCCTCTATGGCAGCCTTCCACACAGTATTGCACACAAAAGATCATTAAATTGTGTATTCAGGTAACTTCCCTCAGGAGTTGGTAGAGACCAAAACAGAAGTAAAAGGAGGGTGAATATTGGACTTACAGAAACACAACTCCAAATGAATACTTATATTGCTCCACTTCAGCTGAAATAAACAAGACCATTAATTTAAAGCGCCTATAGAAGCACTAAGAGGCTGCAATGTGTATCACACCAAACAAAGCAAGCTTTAGACATAATGCTGATAATTTTGCTGGTCTTGTAATTTACACACAGGACATGTTTTGTCCTCAGGGTGGTGCTAAAAGACAGGCCATCAGCACATCACATGCCCTGGGGAGCATGAACGTGCTCAAATATATCATGGCAATCTTACCATACTTCTTTTGTACATCATATGGAAATTTTGACTAAAAGGCTTGTATTTTGTCAGTCATCATGAATCATGTTCTGGAAACCATGAATTTCATCATCACGTAGCGTCTCTAGCAGGGCAAAAACCATTAAGGTCCTGGTAATTTGGTTTCTCTAGCTGCATTTATCCTTTTATTACAAATCCCTCTCCCTAAAAAACTACAGAGTTTCAGTTACATTTAATTTCTTTAATGGTATGAAACAGACAAAACATAAATGCTTGGCTAGCTCACCGTGGATCCATAGTGGGTTTGTTGGCGGCCTTGAGCTCCTCTAAAGAGGCACACTGCTCCAGCAGGAGGTCTGAGGCTTTCTTGACCTCTTCTCCCTCACTCTCTCCCTCAGTGGGACAGGAAATCTGACTCAAACTGCGGAAGGTGTTGGTGAAGTCAGCTCCTGCAGGAGGGGGACAGAAAAGGTTACAATAACGGTGTGATAGCTCATATTAGTGATTATTTAAATATTTTTCATGTTTCATATGCAGTACTGTATGTAAACGCTCTCCCACTCCCATCCCACCTGTGTTGTGCATGGTCTGCAGCAGCTCAGTGATCAGGATCTCGTCCTCAGGCTCGTCCTTCTTCAGTAAGCCCAGCTTCTTCCTCATGTTCTCTAGGTAGAAGCCATTATACAGATCCAGGTACTCGTCCATAACGGCCTCAGCCCGGTCTGGCGGCAGCTCCGGAGCCAGAGCCTCTGCTAGCTTCACCAGGTTCCACCTGCAGACAGCTGGCTGGGCCTGGTAGGAGTATCGGCCGGAGTTGTCAGAGGCGTTGCAAATGAAATCTGGATCAAACCTGAGAGGGATAAAGAAAGTTGTGTTCTATAATCTGGATGAGTGATGGAGACTTCATACCCACAGCATGTGTACTATGATTACTGCTTCACTACCCTTTTAACCTAATCCTGTATGATGATAATATTAATATAAATACTAATATAACTGTGTCTGACCTGTCCATAAAGCCGTAGGGACCGTAGTCCAGTGTGAGTCCCAGGATGCTCATGTTGTCTGTGTTCAGGACTCCATGGCAGAAACCCACACACTGCCACTGAGCCACGAGTCGAGCAGTACGGACCATCACCTGCAGACAGGGACAAGACAGTCATCTAATATTAAAGTCTTGTACTGTATTTCCAAAAATATCTGAATCTGAAAACAACCCCTGGGGAGTGTAGATGATGGGATTTCTCACTAACTAGATGAGGAAAATGTCAAACATCTGCAGCCAGAGTTTAATGCCTTGTTAAAATCTTAATCTCATATTGAGCAGAGGGCACAGTGACTCAGCACATGCAGCCACTGAACCATCTACAGCAGCTTAACGGGGTAAGAGGATCCAAATGTTCTTGGCTTCAAACTGTAACGTCAGGCCTCGAATCTGCTACTTGCTGCTTGGAATAAAACCTTGGAAAACATATTAGTCATTGCTCATGTGCCATTTCACCGGCTGAGATTTGTGTGAGTGTCACTCATGTGCTCTGACCTCTCTGAAGAAAGCCACGTTCCTCTCCACCCTGGCTGGGTAATTCTGCTGGATCTCGGGGTAAAACATCTCAATGACGTAATCCATCATCCGCCCTCGGATCTCATCGCACCCATAGCTGGGACCCTGGCGGCCCGTGTGCTCGTCGGCCTGCTTGAAGATCTCAAAGGATCCAAACCTGCTCAGAGAGTGCACAACTCAGACAAACAGCTCGTGCGTGTGCATCCATGATAGACGAAAGGGGCGACAATGAGCTCTCACCTGAGGAAGGTGGGAGCAATACGGAGGACCACAGAGCATCTCTCATGGCGAGGTTTCCCGCTGTAGTACACGTCCCGTATGACCCTGCTGTCGGAGGTCACTACGGAGCCTGCTCTGGTGGTGGGAACACCCAGGAAGAACATCACCTCGCTGCACAGGAACTCTCTTATACTAGAGCGCAGGACCTTACGGCCATCGGCTTGTCTATGGAGGACAGAATAGATAGATCATACAAACAAAGGTACATTTTACTGATTATCCAATTTATTATGTTGAGTTATGAGTTATGTTGGACAACCCACATCTCAGCTGTGTCAGAACTTAACAATCCCTCTAAAACTTAAAAAAGGGAAATTTTAAAAAAGGAATTAAAGTGTTTTAAAGGGTTTTGGCTCTCTGGTGTATTTAATAAAAACAGTTAAATATTTTTGACATTGAGTACAAACTGATGACTCCCACTTTTGTCTTCTAACCCCAATAAATGCAAATAATCTGACACTTGACAAACTGACGAAACTCACTAAAAACTACCCCTTGTACCTGGAATAAGGGGTCAGTCCAGCTCCTTTCACTTGAATCTCCCACCGGCCGCTCGGGTTTTCCCGCAGCAGTTCGGGATCTTGGCCGGGCGGAACCTTCACCTCCCCGAGGTAGCAGGCCGCCCCGTCGCCCAGCTGCCCGGCGAACTGGCCGAACTGGTGGCCGCAGTAGCAGTGAGCAGCGGGCTCGGATCCAGGCATGACTTTGGATCCGCTGAGATACTCTGGCCCGAGCGGGTCGTTCATGACCTCCTCTCCGTTGAGCCCCAGCAGCGCCAGGGCTTCATGCGACACGGCCACGAACCGAGGCTTGGTCAGCGGCTGCGGCTTCACCCGGGAGAAACACGCTCCTTTCACCTGCCGCACCCCCGGCTCCTCGGACGCGTCCAGGGGAAGTTTCTTGAGGGCGACGTTGTCGAAGTCGAGACGCTCCAGCGGAGAACGACTCATCGCCAGACCCATGTCTTCCATCCCGGCCGTACCGAGCAGTCTGATCACGGACACACCGGGGAGAAAGATGCGTGACGGTGCCAGCCGAGGTCCTAAATAAGCCATCCACACAAGGCCATCTGTCCGCTGGTAGTCGCTTGCGCAGTTATAATGTGGTTACTAGTCACGCTTTCATAATCCTGCAAGCAACAGCGGATGTTTGCGAGACGGATTGTGTTACATTATTATTTGACCGTCCGGAAACAAGCAGGGAAGAAGGAACTACTTCGAATCAAATAAATGTCAAACTAAGAGAATATGATTGAGATAACAACGTTGTCCTCATGATTTGTTTAAATAATTCTAAATATACAACTACATGTATAATTTTAATAAAATAAAATGACTGGACTCTGATCCATATGAAACTCGATTATGACTGCGCATTAATATCTTTGCAGCTAATGTGATGCAACATTAATGCAACATCGATACAAAAAAAAGCAACATTTTTGAGGCAAATATACTTTATCTTTACTTAAAATGTTTTAATAATTAATTACAGAAGTTAGGATTTAATGTTTGGTTGGTTAACAATGACAATACCACATAAGGGTGTGGGGAAACAAATCGTACAACAAATACAGGCATCCATACAGTTTCCTCTTGGCAATTCTCAAACATACAGTAGATTAAACCTTTGCAAATGATGTGGGAGGGAGATATAATTGTTTATGTTTGACTACTATACTGCTGAGGGACTGAGAGGCATGACTACATCTGTGCTCCACTTTCTCATTATCCTTCTCTCTTACTTAAAGAGTATTAATTTATCAACTGGAAGACACGTTATCTGAGATAGTTTAATGTGTGGATGACTTGCAAGTGGTTTAATTATGTTTGTAAGATGAAATGGCACTGCTTCATTTACTCCCATAGTCCTATATTAGTTAATTGGACCATTTCATAAATTAAAGTAAATTAACTTCTTTCATATACTTCTGAACAATGTGAATACTGCACATAAAACGACTTTAAATTAATCGTGAATACCTGGAGATTGATGTTGGTTTGTAGCCTCGTGACCATGTAAATATCTTGCTCAGACTGTTGGATTTACTGAGACATCTCTCACATAACAAAGTTTCAGGGATGTCATCTAGCCAGTTTTTACACATGCATTAAGAAGCTCTGTACAATGGAAACAGGTCTACGCCCCAGCAGAGGAGGCAATCTGAGGGTCAAAGGCAGCAGTGATAGCAGTGTAAGGCTTTACCTCCCAACTCTGATCAATCTACGCTGTCAGCTTCCTTCAGAGTAGTCATGGTCCATAACAAACTTCCCTGATGGGGAATCATTCTGGTCAAGTTCAATCCTTGATTTCAGGGAAACAAACTAATTTCATTTTTATCTTCTCAATCCCCATTCCCATTTTACAATCAGACTGGCAAGCGATAATGCATATATCATAAAAGTACAAACAGCTGGTGCGCTGAATGATAGTTGTTCTCATGTGAAGGTTTTGAGAGACGGCTTTCTGTACAAGGTGCATATTTTTGTGTCAAGTATGAACCCTTACTAAGAGATGGAGCTCATTCAAGCCAATATGTGAGGGTGCCTCATGGTGGAGGTACAATCAAATATACAAATTACAAGATCAATGCATTGCTCGTCCTGAGGCACATTTAAGCCTGTCCTGCGTCAGGTCTCTGCTGAATGTGTGAGTGACCAGAAAATAAAGGAGCTATGGTACCGTTTCAATTGAAGCCAAGACAACACAAACTGGACGGTCTGTATTTAGGGTAACAGTATTTATAAAATAGTCCTATCATATAATTATATAAAGACAGAATATTAGAAACTTGCATTGATGTGGTATGTGTAAGATGCATATAACACACATTTTTGCCATTCCATTTAGTTCACCATTAGCCCTTACTGCTGCAACATGAGGCACTTGTCTGTTGATGTGGACAGGACCGTGCACATGGGAAATAAGTCAGTTTTGTCTTATGCTAATCCTGTATTTGAGTAATTTAAGTATGCATTTCAAATAGTAGATTTTTCAAGAATTAAGACAATGATCGTCAGCATTACAATTCAGACATATTTTTTAAAATTTACCTCACACCATGAGGATCACTCTATGCACCAACTATAAAAACGGAAGGTTTTTATAGAGTTCCTAGACTTTATTTTTTGTTATTTTCTTTATTATGTCGGGCTTGATATCTTACTTTCTTTTCCCTTCCATAGGCTGCATGTACAGTAAAAGACTCTACCAGTCTCTTATAAAGTGCTGGACTTGAAATGGGCCAATTACCAAAAATGCTGGTTGGCACCAGAAAGGAGGAAGGAATAAGGAGACAGCATTAGAAAAGTGTGCCTCTCGGAAAATGGCTCAGTCATGTCAGGGCAGGTGACTGAAGATGATTCCGATGATACTTATCAAATAAAAACTCTGTCTGAGTCATTTCAAGGAATGGTGGGGAAAATGTAAATCTATTCAGAGAGAATTATTGGCATTTGTAAACCTTACAAAATGCAGGATTTGCACAAAATATGAAAGAAAACGAAGAGTACTGTCATGGTTTCTTTGGCAGTACGGCCCTGCTGTGTCTACAGGGACATCAATACGAGGTGGGAGGCTCTTAACCCCCTGAGGTCCTTGTTAGTTCATAGTGTGGGCTGGTGAAACCTTTCCTCCAGCCTCACCTCCTGTTTTTAAGGCCATTGGTGATCGATGCATTGTTTTAATAGATCAAAAGGTCGTGTCACTGATGGCTTGGAGAAGACCAGTGGGGTCAAGCAGGGGGTGGCCGCAGAGTCTCCATTAAAGATTGGACCGCAGGTAAAGACAGCAGGGTTCGACCTAAACTTCCTCCAGCACGGTAGCAGGCATATCCCAGCATTCCCATCATGACACCCTTTATGACCGTGCGCAACACCCAGCCAAAACGGGAGGGAGGTGCAACACTGAGGAAGAGACAGACAGACACATTGAACAGCTGTGGAATTGTCAAGACACGGTTACAGTGTGTTTCTGTTACTATAATGTTTAGTGTTAAAACAAGACAAATATACCTCATGATTTCATTAATGTTGAGCTGCTTCTCCCAGTTTCTTTCTATGCCAGGGACATGACCCATCCCTACAACTCCCACCACCACAGCAGGCACTTCTACGAAAGAGAATAAAACATTCTGTTACACAAACGATCTTTCATTTCTACAACCACTTATTCTTTATATTTCTATCACTGTGTATGAAAGCACAGGTTATCTTTCCACTGAGTAGGTCACCACTTCAAAAACGTTTTTAAAAATTGATCATCCAATACAATCGGGGTAGATTTCAGTATAAATGACAGACAAACAAGCCCTGGATGTCTGTATTCTGCCCTTTTAGACAATGCTTAAATTATCCAGAACAANNAAATGTCACCCTTTTTATATACAACATGACTAAGCATTTCCTCAGTATCTGTAGCATTCAAACCACACTGTCATTACCGGGTGGTTCATTACGCAACAGTTTAGCAGCAAATTTGATGAGAGATAACAGTAGGTTGACATGTCTCGTTAGGAAAACAAGCAGAGGTATGCAGTTCTGATGATAAATTTACAATAAGATTCATACCATTTAATCTTCAATTCTAAATGAGCAGTGTATGTAAAACAACACAATTAAAAGACAAAGCAGTATTCTATGGTATGTATGTGACTGAAAATATATGCATGTATCCACCCAGAGATGTAATATACATACATGTTAAGGAGGAACGAATAGATGTGAAGAAGAAGGATGCGATTAATAACTTATTGAACAGTGTTATACGCACTCTGGGCATTAGGGGGGGCCTCCACACAGCGTGTAGCCTGGCGGAGCGTGTGTGTGAGGTAGATGTCTCTTTCTGCTACGATGGTCTGGTGGAGAGCAGGAAACTCGCCGATCATCTCCGACATGGTCTGCTCCAGCAGGTCCTTCTGTTTGCACTTCTCTACGTCCTCTTTACTAAAACACGACACACAGACCAACACAGTCGCTGGTGGTCACTTAGGGAGGAGAAGACTTTTTTTTGTTTTCCGTTCACACAGTATTTTGGTTATGACAGTATACGGTAAAGAAAGAGGAACAAACAGTAAAAAAATGCATAGGGTCGGATAAAGTCAGCATGATCACGTTACAGTTTGCATTTTTTAAACATTTTTAACCCACCATTTTATTTTTCATCTTTATACAAGATGTGTACAATGCTATACATATATATCCTTTAATATTTATTATTTCTAAGGTGGAATTAGTCATTTTTAGTGCCCTTTAGAACAAAATGAACAAATTTGAGCAGAAGATTGCATTTGGAGGAGACTTTGACAGTATTGTCAACCTAATGTGTTTTCAGTCTAGAAAGACAGTATTCGGAGGATCCAGTCCCTGAATCGGGGCACACAGTTATAGTGAGTGGTGAGCTTAAAAAGACTTTTTCAGGCTGTGGGAATCACATACTTTCAAGCATATATCCAGCACATAAGCATATAAGATTATATTCTGTTTAAAACGCTGTTGTTAAAAATGTAACAGCAACTTTAAGGCTCAATCTAAGAGATGTTGTAAGATGGACACACAAATCATGCAGAAAGCTTCCAGTCAGATCTCACAGACACCGGCTGTTTAAAAAATTGGCAGAGTTGCATGCACTCTGGAAAATATGTGTGGGCGCAGACTCCCTAGTTCTGAACAGAACACAGCCATGATGCTCACACACACATACTGTAGCTACATTTTTTCCAGGCAAAAATTGCTCAAAGCAAATTTTTTGCCACTGCCACCACAAATTTGCCCAATTTCACAATTCTTTAATGTCTAACATTTACCATTTCAACTCTCCTTTTAAAACCTCTGCTTTTGTCCACCATTTCCACAAACTGCAAACCTCTGAAGAGAGCCAGCATATTCTGAACTCATTCAGTTCTAATCCCTGTGGTGGGCACAGCAACCCGTCCGGCTGAAAACACTTCCGGCTGAATGAGATTCTTTAAAACAACCTCACTATTTACAAACGGTTTTCCCCCAAAATTTAGTAATGTCTACATTTTTGGGTAAGTTGTGTAGGGACGTACAGTATCAGGATCAGGGCATGCCGATCATGTGGATCACCTTGGGACGTCTAAATTTCAGAACCAGCTTTCTCGTACACCACACAAAATTACAAATCTTTCTTAAACGGCAGTGTCTAGAAATATATATTGAGAAAATGACTAAGGTGAGCTTATACCTGATTGGGTCTGACAGAAAGCAAAGTCCCCATGCCAGGCGGGCCTTCTGCCATAGACTGAGAGCAGCGATGGCCCTCTTGAAAGTCACAGGGATCGGCCTGTCCCCAAGGTGAAATTTACAGAATGGCACCCGTCCAGCCTGTGAGGAAAGAAAAATTTCAAGAATAAAAAAAGAGAATAAAACAAACACAAAAAATTAAACTCTAGTCCACCTTTTCTTTTTTTAACTTCTTTTGTGTGTTTTACCTCTTTGAAGGCCTCCCTAAACTCTCCTCCAGGAGCCATGCCCAGTTGCTCTGTGATGTGAGCTGAAACTTTGAGCAGCAGAATCTGCATCAGTCCAGACATCAGCCCATTCTGACAAACACAGAGGGCAGAAATAAGCATTCACAAAAACACACATATGCCTTCAGTGGTCATTCTTAAAATGTGAGTTTTTTATATATACTGACAGTAGTACACATTCTTTAGTTTTATGCATTTGCAAAAACACAGCTTTGGAAAACCAAGAAGACAAAATACACAAGCGCAGAACAGACTAAAAGCTCTTTACCGACACTTAATCCTGCTTGTGCATCATGCATCAGAGATATTTATTTCTCCATTAACAATGAGTGCATTCTGCAATCCCCTTCACTGTTTCAAATTCCAAAACACCATTACTGCCTTATTCAGAATATACAGTACTCTCACTGTCTCTGTTTCACTGTTACCCTGTTTGTCACCCTTTCTCTCCATTCCTCACTTCCTTTTATCTGCTCTTGCTGTTTTTCACACTACCACCACTGTTAACTCCATCATTCTGAAAGCCTGACCTGTTTGATGGCCTGTTGAACCTTATCCAGGTTGATGTCTTTGGCTTCCCTCAGCAGTGTATTCTCGTCCATCTTCAACATAGACACCCTGTACTGGCACAGCTCCACCACCACCACGTCTGGCTGCACAGCGCGGATCGTCTGTGTGAGGGAGAGAAAGAGCAGTGGGTATGTAAGATAAGAGACAGAATTAGAGAGCATAGGAGGGTAAAAGAGTGACAAAAGGCAAATGAGCAGTGAAGGAGGAGGTAAAGACAAAAAAAATCAATGTGGAAAAAATACAAAATTATGCTTGGCAAAAGAGGAAAGACAACCTAATTACAGTATTGGGCCAACTAATCATCACTTCAAGGTGCTACTCTACAGCACTTCTCCACATTCACAGAATTACTCCATTATTTCACTGACAATTCACAGCATATCACATTTTAAAAGGGTGTAAGTGGCATAGTGTACTTTACAAATCCTGTTATAGATCCTCATTAGCTCACCGTGGCCACATCCTTTTTGCTGCTGTCACTGAAGTGGGCAGTGCCCACCAAGTATAGGAGGCTGCCATCGGGGGCAGTAAGACGGGTCACTGTCTCTGGGAGCTCAGGGGACGACTGGCGGCGCTGTGCTCGCAGCTGCCAAAGCAGCTCCATTGCTTCACCATCCGCTATACAGGAACAACAGAGACAGTTGTTAATAGGGACAAAAAAAGAGTCTAATGTCTGACTATAACTACTATGATATATTAAAGGTATAACGAGTAGGATTTGTCGGTTGCTGTTTGTAAACACATTCAAAGTTGGCTCCTCTTCCCCGGCTCAAAGCGCACGTGCTTGTGGTGGTCTCATGTGCTGGTCGCTACGTGTTTATAGAGTCCCGCCCCTCACACCCTGCACGCTGTTATTGGCTGGGGGCTACACACCACTGCCCAAAGGTTGATGCCCAGAAACACGTCCCAAACACAGCAAAATAAGAAAAAAACAGGCAGAGGGCAGGGTCTCTGCAGGTACAGACACCAACACACACTTCTAGTGGGTCATAAGTGATGACTGAGAGGGGTTATTTTTGTATGAGTCTATTCATTATCTCAAGGAAATTGAATCGAACGCAACTGGATTTTTGGTTTTGTCTGTGAAGACGTTTCACCTCTCATCCAAGAGGCTTCATCAGTTCGTGCTTGTTTAACCAGGCTAGACTGGTTAAACAAGCATGAACCAGGCTAGACGGGTTAAACAAGCACGAACTGATAAAGCCTCTTGGATGAGAGGTGAAACGTCTTCACAGACAAAACCAAAAATCCAGTTGCGTTCGATTCAATTTCCTTGAGATAACTATGACCTGGATGAATGAGAATATTCACAGGCTGAGTCTATTCATTGTTTTTTTAGGAAAATCCCACTTGTTATACCTTTAAAAGGTAGGATATATTTTTATTTTTCCAGCAATTCTGTAGTTTAATATTTTTCTTAAACGCATTAGCTATACTTACAGCAATTAACACAAGCAGCATCTCTGATAACGATGGAGAGAAATTAAGTTACAGCTGTTTAGTAAGCTACAGACAAGTCTAGGGACTACCTGTACACCAGGGAAAAAAAGAGTATACAAGAGAAAGTATACAAGAGTTTTTTGCATAGTGTGTCTGAAAACACCTGCTAAAAAGTCTGTGGCTATTAGTGAGGACAGTAACAAAACCATTTACACATTTGCATCAGGAAAAACTGCACTGTTAAGGTATGATATGTACTTATGTGGAGATAATCTACCATTGCTCCAGGAAGTAGCACTACATGATATGGGGCAAATCCCTTTCTTGTACAGAGCATAGTAAGACTTTTATATTTATTATTATTATTATGCCATGCAGATTAACTATTTAAATTAGAAATGACAATGAAAAGACTCCTGTGATGAACTCAGGTTGATAAACTGTCCATCTCAGACAACATTTTAAAAATATTTCTCATTTTATACTATATATAGGTGCAACAGAGACAATGACATGGCAAACGGCCACTTTTTAGGTATTACACAAGCTTTCTGATGAAAAAAAAAACACAGCTTACAGAGCCCTGGAGGTAGACAAGGCAGTTCCTCTTCTGAAGGATCCTCTGATGGACCGACTGACTCATCCTGTCAGACATGAAGACAGCAAACAATATGTTAATACACGTTTACATCAGTTTAAGATTAAGAGATTATCCCTGTCAGGGAGGTCTAGACCATAAACTCTTTATATACAGTCTATGGTCTAGACAGGTTGAGAAAGATGGGCTGATTGCACATAATTAGGTAACTGTTCAGGGAAAATTACAAAACAACTTAAACAAGTAGCTTAAAACAGAATAAAGTGAGTTTTTACACAGACTACATCATTGTAAAACACTCAAACTGCCCAGTGTGTCCCCTTAACCCAGTGTGAGCGGGACATCGGTCAAAAACATCTCCTCTCTCACACAATAATGTGCATGTAACTGTTACAAACCTCTGAGTTGTTGTCCTGGTCCATGTTTGAAGCACTGAAAGCTGCGTGTGACAGAGAGCAGAGTGGAGACAGCGGTGAGACGTTCACTGACAGCTAGCGACGGCGCAGCGTTACTGACTGCTGACGCTGCTTTAAGTGTAAAGGCAGCTAACAGTTAAAACGCCGTAACGTCGGTGGGAAAATTGGAGACTGTAGCTGATTTATGAGTATAAATCAAAGAGGTAACGAGGCTGCCATTACCACTAAAGGTTAGCTTTCACAGCTAAAGAAGAAGTGACTTGCCGGGGGCAGGTTCACAAACTAGCTAACGTTACTTCCAGGTACGGGACTGCTTGGTTCGGCTAGCTACCGGATGATGGTAACAGCTAACTCAAGCTAATGTAGGCTAGCAAGTCCGGTAAGAATTTCGTCAAATCATACACGTTAAAACGGAATAATTTCACAACAAATGCCGCTATTATCAAGTACAAGATATTTGGTAATATACACGATAGTTGTCTAAAAAGAAACATCTACAACTTACCGAGCAAGCCAGCCCGTATGCCAGTGTGCTCTTCGCCAGTACAGTGCTGCTCGGCTGAAACTGACAGCCGCAGTGCATTCTGGTACATGTAGTCATTGACTGTTGGGACGCGTACATTTGTTTTTTATAATGAAAATGTTTAATTTGTTGTCATTATAACATCTCACACGGTACAATCAACTTCCGGACTCTTTTGTCCACGTTTTCCACTATAGACTGTCACAGATTTACCTCCGCGTCTATCCCAATGTGAAAATCTACACAGAAAATCAGTTATAAGCAGAGCTGTGTTACAACATATATAACATGCTCTCACACACTCGTGCTACAAGTCTTAAAGTGCTTTTGGATGCATTTAGTGTGCTTGAGTAGTCTAACATGGGGATTTTGAGCCTGAACCTGTGTCATGACAATGAGATGGATCATTTGTTATTTCCACCAAAGGATGATTGGAAGCTGAAGTGGGAAAATTGCTGTCTCCCATCACAAGTGTGTGAATGCCCCAGACTAAAAGATGAGTATGTATGCATAGGTCCACCTATACTGAAGGTCGGCCCCTGACAACGGCACTAATGTCTCCTACAGTAGATGTCATATTGGTGTGTAAGTGCAGGCAGTTCCTTTATTGAAGTTCCTGTAATCATGTATGCAGCTGCAAGAAATGTGTGTTGAGAGGTTGTGGCAGGCACCCATCCCCTTATCCACTCACTTGTTCCCTGTGAAAAGTGCTAACATACCTTATATGCTTGTTTTTTGTACTACAAATAACAGACCAACTATTCTAACATATTTATTCCTTCGTAGCGCCGATGTCAACACAATGTGAGACGGGGCAGAACTATACCGAAAGAAATTTAGATTGTGTCGGACCAGCGGATGACGACCAAAAGCTTATAGTCATCATGTGATAAACCTTCCGGTGAGGAACGATTCAACATCTACTCATCACTTCATTCACTTCACATCACGGCACTCCCACAAGAAGCCAGCAGAACACAAACGTCACACACTTTTCCTAGTGAGTCCAGCTCCATTCATCATATTGGAGCTGCTGTTAAAGTCTTCAAGAGGTAAACACCCACATCACTGCCTTTTAACTGGATGTCATAGATATCTGGCACCTATAAGACAGACCTGTCAAATCTCTGAGCAATATAGTAGCTACACGTCACCTCACAATGCCACACTTTCACTGTCTGTCCTTTTGCTCTTCCTTTATATAATACGCCAATTATCCCATTATTAATGACGTGCAAATATAGTGGAGTCAAGATCTGGTACACATTCCTAATCGATGGTGAAATGGCAACGATAAAGCCATGAAACGTGTGTTATATTTTAAACACCCCACAAACACTGAGTCATATACAGTGTCTATACATGTATAGCGTTCTGTGAAATATGATGTCGTAAGCGCATACATTATTGCCACAAATATATTGTGATCTTTTGCATATTAATTGTGCAGATCTCAACAACTGTATTGCGTGAGCTACCTCTCTACTTGGCTATTGGGATAAAGGGACTAAGCGTTATCATATGTGTTTAAAATACATTTTGTTTGAAGCTATAATGCAGTGCTCTTTGCAGATATGCTTCTCTAAGGTGTGTGTCATTTTTTAATTTTTTTTTAGAAAGCTCAGTCATCTCTCGTTGCCGCCCATCCTTCCATTAGGCCTGTTTGACCCTGCACTGTAGCACCCTGTTGAATTGTATCACTGCTGGTTTCATTGGAGGGTGTTTAGCTGTGCACAGTCATCCTGAGACATGAATGTGACATCATTTCCTACAGTAATACTCTGGTCAACATTGTCAAATACACAAGTTTTTGTCTTATCCTCTCTGAGTCATTTTCCCATCTAAGAGTTGAGTCATTTTGCTTTTACGACTACTGGAGTTCCATGTCATTTTCTCACTGTCCAATTTCTTCGGTCCGCCCAGTCCACCAATCACAGAAGTGTGCGAGTTAATTGAAAGAGTAGAGGTGGCTGTTGATAGGAGGTGATTGACGTGGTGGTCATGTGCGCAGAGTGTAGTGTCGGGGAAAGGAATCTCGGTCAGCATTCCCCTTCTTCTTCTCCTTCAACATTCCCCGGCGGCGATTAGCTCCCCAGGCCGCTCTGCCAGTCTGTCTCTGCGGTTTTCTTCATCCTCTTCTTCCTCAAAGAGAGTGTGATGTATGCTCAGCAGCTGGTGCGTAGGGGCTCTGGTCAGGGGTGGTGGCTGAGGCTCGGGGTTTTCCGTCTGGGTGAGAGGCTCCCTTGGAGGAGGAGAGGATTTGGGACTAAGGGGGTCGTCACTGGAGGGAGGGTTCGGGCTCACGCCATTTACGTAAGAAGTGGTGGGCAGGGTCACTGTAGAAAAGGCAGCGTTGGTCGATTCTGGAGAGCAAACCTTAGTTTCTGAAGAGACAAGGAGGGAATATGTCAAATGAAAACATTAAAGGCAGTGTGTCCCCTTCTAAAAAAAACATACTCTTTCAAAGGTCAGCAATAATTGCACAGGGAGACTCTGAGGGTGTCATGGTGTAGCCTAACAAGCTGGAGCTCGCATTCAGCTGTAACTGAAAGCTAACGCTCTGTTTTGTTGTGTTTCATTCCCAAAACAGAGTGTAACTATTCGTTTCAATTGGAATGTGCTCACCTTTTGCATGCTAAGACTGATTGGCCACTGTGGAAGGCAGCATTAAGCAAGTGGAATTTACCAGATATAACAACATGTCGTAAATAACCATGCCCACTGTTTGGACTAAGCTGTGGTTGCAGGCATATGCAAGGTACAGCTAGATGAGATGGGATGCTGCATTTGTCTGTCAGCTAATACTGGTAAATTCCTGGTTCAAGTGAAATGTGATCAATTCTGACCCTGGACCAGAAAGAGCAGGAGCGAAGGAGAAATCAGGCTTACCTGTAATTGCACCAGACACATGAACAATCGTGTGTGTACCCTCAAGGTACACTGTATCCATGTTGTGCTCTGTGGGCAGAGGTTCTGTGGTTGCGGCCTCCACCTTGGGCTTACGAATGGTCAGCATGTACGGGTGGACGTCCAGAGAGAAGTTGCGAGTGTGCTTTTTCTCCATCACGCTTAGATCTACGATTGAAAACGAAAAGTCTGATTTAAAAGGAGGTAGGTCATTACAGCAGAAAGACAGGTCATCCAGCCAAAGTATGCTTAAACTTGCCTGAACTGATTGTCTGGCCTCTTGAAACAAGCTGTAACACTACATTTATATATCATCACTGTTGGTATGGCGAGCGTGTTAGCAAACAGTTGCTTATTTACACATCTAGCAGATATACAGCAACATTAGAATTCATTTGGAGTCGTGTTTCTGGCCACCTGGACAATGTAAGTCAAATAATCACTCGTTTTAGCTCTGTTTTTGGTCTCCACCAACTCCTGAGAGAAATATTTGGCTCTTTGGCAACTAAATGCTCTGCTATGTTCACTAGCTAGTCGCTAACTTTGCCTGTTTGGTGTTTGGCACTGGTTAGTATTTAGTGGGTTTATCAGAGCATTTTCCCTGGAAACAGCGCTGATGAAAGCTGAGAAGTGAACCAAAACAGTAAAGTTGTGGGCCATAAAAACCAAAACAATTAGCTGAAAGATGCTAATGTTAATACAAGCCTATTAGATTAGAGCAGCTTTAAAGTTATAATCTCGAAGATTTTCATTTTGTTGCCTTTCGCAGCACCTATGGCGATAATCGGTAATTGCAGGTGTGTTTTTGGACATCGCTTCCCAAGTTTCATCATCTGTAATCATCAATCTTTTCTTTGTTTGTTATTTGCCATAATAACTGTTAACTCACAACGCTAGCAGAGACCGGAAAAAACAGTATGCCTCTTCACACACAGGTGAGTTGAAGAGCGAGTCTGTGGCGTTAAAAGCCTTGTTAAAAGCCTAACTGTCTGCCGCTTGTGATTTTTCCAGGAAAGTCGCCACCGACACCTGGGTCGTAATACTGCAAATGCAAGAACTTTCATCAGTGGGCCATAGGCTCAGTAACCATTGTGTTACCTCATTCGGCGATAGACAGTGACTTAACAGACATTTATTTAAATGAAAATCTTCGAGATTATAACTTTAAATAAAAATGTTGTTTCACAAGTCGTCACAGATTTACTGTTCATAGCTCTGCATACCTTTTGTTGCAGGATGCTGTGTGCTCTTGGTATCCAGAAGTGGTGCAATGAAGCTGTCTGCCACTGTCTTTCGCCTGACTGGTTTGGGTTTTTCAGGCTTGGTGTTATTTTCCAGACGTGTCAGGGTGAGGGGTTCCTTTACAGAGGACAGAAAACACAAAAACAGGTCATTAAATCGTAGCTTAAACTGCAGTTCAGGTAACCAAAGGCAACAATAAAAGCGGCATTGAAGTGTTCTACATATTTTGGAAGTCCTAAATGAGGACCACTTTCTGTGCCTCTCCAGAGAAAGAGGCTCTTATCAGACATACAGTCCATCTTGATATGAACTGCTGTGCTCTAGTGAACAAGTTCTTGTAGTAAGTATTATTCTGTTTTTAGAGGACAGTAGGTTTTGCTTTTTTCCTTCTGCTGTCATTGATGCTGAATGAATGTTGATGAATTATAACTGAAGACATGGAAATTGTTCTCAGGCAGCTGCCTTACCTTGAACGGCTGAGGAAGAGGATTAGAGCTTGGGATCCATTTAATCTTCTTGCGGGGCCGTTTGATGACCAGCGGCTCTCCTCCCATCTCTCCCACTCCAAGATCCATATTGGGATCAAGTGTTTGTATGCCAGAGTCCCTCACAGTGGGTGTAGCGTCGTGGTTAGACTGTGCAAGCGCAGCCAGGAGCTGCCTGACCACATTGTCATACATTAGGTCACTCTCATTGGTGATGAAGTCCAGCCGGTTGAGCGACTTGATGTGGTCTCTGTTCTCATTGCAGAACATGGCCAGGATGTTGATGTCGCAGAACTGAGACTTCTGCCAGCGTCGCCGTGTTTTAATACCAACTTTGTGCAGTTTGTCAAATACAAAGTTGGACTTGCGCACCACAAACAAGTGCAGCAAATTAACCAGGATGATGAGGTTCATGGTGCAGAGCAGAGCGATGTCTACTGCAGCCATGATGCGCTGCAGCTGCACAGCAGGCAGCTTACAGTTGACCCTGAGCTTCAGCTCTGAATAGCTGCTAATGTCTGGGGGCTCACCCAGCGCACAGGTGAACTCATTCTGCCTTTGGCGGGCATAGTAGGCGCTCAGGTAGGAAATGGGGATGGAACTGAGGCAGATGATAGCCAGGTGGCGTGCCAGGTAAAGCTTAGCCAGAAAGTTACTTTGGCCCCGTCTCTCCAAATATTTCTCAAACAGGTTCTGCTCGGGGCTTTTCTCCTTCTCTGCGTTCTCTATGATCTCCCTCCTCTCTCGCTCAGTTATGCCAGGTCCTTTGGATTGGATCTGCTTCTCGATCTTTGGGGCTCGGCCCTCAGCAGCTCGATGATAGCAGTTATCAATCTCTTGAAGCAGGAAATTGAGCTCCGAAGTGAGCCGTGTGGAGGCAAGGAACTCCCAGCCCAAAGCAGGAATGTACATGATTCCAGCAAAGGCCAGCAGGGCATAGGGCAGGAACTTGTGTTCAAACAGTGAAGGCCAAAGGTGAGACTCCACACCAGGTACAGCATCCCGCAGCTCTGTCCAGCAGTAGCCTCTTGCATACAGTGCCTGGTCTCTGGTGAAGTTGTGTGGTGTGTAACAGTATATGGACTCCTCTGAGGAAAGCACAGATAGAAAGAATCAGCCCAAACACCTTTAACAAGTTGGATGATTATACCTCATAATGTAGATTAAGTATACTAGCCGACAGAAGAATGCTGCAGTCCTACATCCTGGGTCTTATTTTCATAATTTCAGTCATCACTCCTATCAGCTCAAACATTTTGCTCTCGCAATTTTATTGGCAAGATGTGGCAATGTGAAAATGTGAGACAGGTTTAAATAAATCCTGTTTAACAATTTTATCTCAACCACTTATTTGAAAGTGAAAAAAGGTGAACATACCTGGAATACCTGTTGTAATAACCCATTGTACTGTAAAACTGCATGTACATACAGAGTACTGTGAGTCAGAATGTAACCATTCAGTGGTTCTGCACAGCGCAACAGATCTTTAAAACAGTCCCCTCTATTTATTACGGTAAATGCAATGTATTCACATTTTCTAGGAAAATATCTTGCACCTTCCTGACCTCTGTTTCATTTTTATTTGTATTGTATCTCCAAGGATCTTTTAGAATCATTCATCTGTTCGGGACAAAGCGCTGTGTGTCTCTGACAGCACTCACACTGCTTTTTGAAATGAAGTGTCTTCCTGGCTCAGATAGAGGAAGTGAGAACACTCCTTCCTGTCAAAGTTGTTCTCTATCAGTTCTGTGTCCATTAAATACAAAGTGGTTCAGGGCTGCAGCAAGTCTAATCTTTGGAACTAAGTGCAGTGACATCTGATATTACAAATGGCTGCTTTCTAAATAAATGATTTTTAATTTAGAAAAAGCCATTTTCTACAGTCAGCATGTCTTCTTTTATGGTACTGATAATAAGGACTATATGTGCAGTGACGTTACTTTGTCACAGAGTCACAGAGGGCAGGATGCTGTCCTTGTGCTGAGTCATCTAAAACTTGTTTGGCACTGCCCTAAATATCATTATAAAACACACCAGTGAGGGAATACTGAAGAACTTGTCTAAACACCCACATCTTTCTGCTGCTAAAGTTAAACGCTCAGTCCCAGATGGTTGATGCTGCTATGCAGGGAGTCTGACTCAGCAATGAACTAACATCTCTCCCATCCATCGCTTCCACTCTGCCTTCTAACCAAACACCCTCCTCCTCCCCCTCCCTGTAATCCATCCCCTCCTATCTCCAGAATCTCTCTAGCCCTATCGAGATCTCTCTGTCCGCTCCTCTGACGCTGTCACTGTTTCTTTTCCTGCCTTGCCTAATCTACTTACACTTCTTCTTATCACTGTCTGTCACAGAAGATGCAAAAGCACTGCATGGCTTACTCAAAATATACTGGGTGTGACTCGTTTTGATCAGCTTCCTTAACCTTCATCGCATTCTTGTGGTGAAACATTGGGTGTATCTGTGAGTTTTTGTTACTTTAAAAGAAACAAAGTGCCCTTTACAGACCGATGCTAGATTCTGTCACAAACTGCACCTGGTCAAAAGTGATATGTGGGGCTAACAGCTGCTGTTATAACTTTGGCAGTTTACTGTGGCAACGAACCCCCTCTAGTGGCAGAAGTCTCACCTGCAAAGTTCCTTGTGAAGACGAGGGTGACCAGCAGGATGGGGATGATGACCGTCCCTATAGTAACGACACGATCAAAGGGCAGCTCCAGTTTGAGCTGCACCATGAGGCTGGCCAGTGCCCCACCCTTCTCATCCTGAGAGGAGCCTGGCAGGATCAGCTCCTTCAGCTTCTCGCCGGCGAGTAGAGCCGTGGCCATGTCTAAGTTTTGATCGAGGATGTTCTGCATCCGGACCACAAAGGGCGCACACTACAACCTCCCTCTGGGCTGGAGGGGAGACCAGACACTCCCGCTAACACACACAGAGATATGTGTGGCCGGCTTCAGCCCCTGTCACCATGCGTGGGAAAGAAGCAGGTCATACTGTGTGGTCTGTGTTCTTCAGAGCTTTGAGTTTTCTACAGTTTCCCACAGCTCCTCTCTTTTAAAAGAACAGACATAATGTTCAGAAGTACACTCCTCGCTCGGTCTCCTCTGTGTGCATCCCTATGTTTTGCCCCATCTCTAAAGCGCCTGGCCTCAGTCCACACACTCTGTGTGGCAGGTTGAGAAATGAGCTGAGTTTAGGAGGCGTCCTTGCGATCCCCAGGGAGGGTGATTGCCGGCTGAAGAGCTGTTACGTGAGCTTCAGTCAGGAGAAGCTCTGACCAATCCTTTCCTGAAAGACACATAACCAGTTAGGGTGGTACAGTATGTGCATTTTTATAAAAGTACAGTGAAGTACGAGATGCCATTTCTGGGAACATACAATGGATAATTAGTGCAATCTTTCAGAAGAGCCATAGTGTGAATTTGAATTGTCTCACACCTTCCTCAGGAAAGCTCTTTGTTCCCATCCATAGTCCTCTGTAATGCAGTCATGTGGCTGAGGACGACTAATGCTCACTCTGTGACCAGTGGACTGTGCTTACATCTGAAGGCGGGTATTTGCCTTTGATGGAGCAATGACACTAAAGGGCAAATTTATTCTCTGGGGAGTATGCTAACCTGAAATTGATTAAAAACTGAATTTATTCAGTGACTTTTGACTAATTTGTCTTGGGAAATTAACAACCTAATTTTTTTTGACTCTACTATTCCAAAATCCGTCCCCTGGCCCCCTCTGGACTCCTGGTGGTCATTATCTCTGTGGAACAGCGTGTTCACACTGGGATGTCAGGTGAACCCAGACACTTGTCAGTGGGATGTCTTGTCATGTGCGTCTGAGTGTGTATGCACGCGTCAGTGTTTGAGTGAGTGAGTGAGCGTGTATGCATACATATGAGCACATGAGCATGCATATGCTTTAACAGTAATTGTGCAGGGTGGAATTGGTGGAAGTGCTGCACGCTCACTTGCCTTGAAGGTTATGTGAATGTCCTTCGAGAGGAGGGTGAATACATCACCCCTTCCCATCAACAATCTTCACCATCTCGCTCTCCCTCTTTTTCTTTCTCTCTCCATTACTCCCTCTGCCCTCCTCTCACTTTTCTCTCATTATGCACAAACACAGCTCATCTATGAAATCCTTAAGTCCTCTAGTCCAGGGCTGGAAAGTATACTTGAGTGGAACCTTGAGACTGCGGCTCCACGAGTACAGGGGACAATTATGGTGCTCTTGTCGGCTTTATAGCACTCTCACCCGCATGGAGAGAAAGATCATAAGGAGAGGATTTCTTTGAAATATTATCGGAGAACATTATTCAAGGCTGCATATGTTAATGCTGAAACCATGCAAGAGAACAAGATGTCCCTTATGGCATAATATAACATACCCTGCTCTGTCCACATACTGCCTGGTGACAACCAGGCTAACTTTATCCAACAATGTCTCAAGTAAGAGGGGAAATAAACTTTGCATAATTTAAATTTAAAGGGGCAGCATGACATTTTAGGCGCTCAGTCAGAGGCGGCACTGCTGTCTGCGAGCCACTGGCACTGCTCCAGCCCAGCAGATAATGCCCTTCATGTTGGGTGATGCTACCAGTGTTTAGAGAGGGAATCCCACATTCTTTGGCTACTACAGCATCCCACTCGGCTGTGACCAGCGCAGCCGGCTACAAAGAGATGGAGCTAAGCTCCAGGACAGCAGCTGAAGGAGAGGAGCCCCATTCATTCATCATGAATTAGATGATGGCTGAAGAGGGAAGAACTTTCAGTGCACATCTGACACTTGTTCTCAGACACCCAGAAAACAAATCTGAGCAGACCAATGAAACATTTCAGAAAGGACTACAATTTTATACAAACAGTGAGATAGAAAAACACCATAAAGTATCCTCACTGTTTGCTCACTTTTGACTAAGTGCCCATGGGAACACTGCAGGGACATTTCATCAGGGTGAGGAGATCATAATGTCCTAGTTAGCTCGTGTTGAGCTAGGATGCTGTGAGTCCAGGACACTGGGACAATCGGGACCGCACTTCCATCAGACACATTGCATTGCAGGGAACTGCAGCTGCCTGCAGATGACGAGCCGTTTCAGCACCTGAGCAGCGGATAGCTCCCGAATAACCAGCCAGAGACGAGCAGCTAAACATCAAGTGTAGCGACTGAGTGTGTGTGCGGCTCCGTGTCTCTCTCTGTGTGTGTGTGTGTACGAGAGAAGAGGATATCCTAAGATGCTCAATACCTGCATCAGATGCCTACCTGTCCACACTGGAAAGAGCAGCACCGGAAAAGCCACACTCCCTGTAACAAACGAGCCATGTGCATGCAGTGAGAAAATAAAACAAAATCCACTCACCATGTCACGTTGCATCTCCCGGCGCGGTAAGAGTTAATCTGCAGTGCGGGCGAGCAGCTACAGCATGTATCCGAGCACACCGGTTTGTTCCGCCTTTCCCACCCCCCACCCCTTCCCTCCAACCCCTCTCCTCTCCCTGCCCTGCCTCTTCCCTCAGAAACAAGGGATGAGATAACACATTCAGATTCTCCAGTTCATCACATCGCCTCGCTTTCATCCCCGCAGCTAATCGAGTTAACGCGGAACTGCGACCGTGATTCACCAGGACAGGTGTCGCGCGAGCAGAGACGCAGAATTATAAATTCAATCATGTTGCAGAAACCGATATATATCTGATTGTATAATCATTTTTAGGGGTTTATCATTGAAATATTACAGATCCTATATGAGCGTTAGTGGCGTGTTACAATGACACAATCGGCGATACAATAACATAAATAGTCTTTGGGATATTTAAATCACCCTTAAGAGTACCAACAAATGGTCTATTTTGGATTAAGACTTGTTTATATAGTCTACAGACCGGCTACTATTATTCAGATCCTCTGTTCATTCAGTCTACAACCTAACTACAAGGCACCGGCAGGCTTTCACTTTCCTGTTGATAGGCTTCTCCATCCTGCCCATCATCTGTGATGGTGGGACTGACCAGAGACACGTGCAAACAACGAATGGGAAAGATGTCTGTCATTCAACATCACTGGGTGTGGTGAGCATCTATTTTGTTGGGAGTATCCAGGACAGCAGCAGCATCAGTTGGGGGGACCCGACCCAACTCAACTTTGAAAGAAAGTAGAGCCTTCCATCTACTGCTGCTGATGGAGGAGCCCTTATTTCATTGAATGGGTGCTCGTGGTGTATGTGAAGATAAATGGGAGATAGTTTCTAGAGAGGTCTTTTAAGGAGGCAGCATAAATTAATGGCTTTATTAAAATATATTTGTTCGCAGTGCTCTTGGCGCGTGACACGGAGCGCTTTTTAATTAACCACTACATCACTGCTGAACAGGGACAGCTCTACAGCAGCTTGGTGAGTTTGTTTTTTAGCCTCCAGCAGCCCTCGGCTCTCTGTTGGGATTCTCATAGCGACGTGAACGCGCGCTCCCGGTGTTCGTCAGCTGGACCGAGCCACAAGTCAGTGTTCTTCGAGCCGGTTTCCGCCGGTTAGGGAAGCCGCACCTCGCTACGTCTGCTTCCAAATATAGTCTCTCTCTCTCTCTCTCTCTCTCTCTCTCTCTCTCTCTCTCTCTCAGCATCGTTGCAGAGATCTTGGTGATGTTCATGTCTGAGATGTGACACAGCTCCCTGCTTCCTGTCATGGTGGTATGAAGAATGCATAAGAATGCAGCAGCCTATGGGAAAGACGAAAATACCCCAAGCATGTCCTTTCATTAAAGGCCTAATGTGTTCAGAAATACAACTTGTGTCCTCTTTATTAGGAACACCTGTACAGTATATTACAGTGCAATAGAGCAGCTCTGCCAATTCTACCTTCATGAAGTTTGTAAAGTTGAGTTTTGGTTGGCATAATCAGAAATGTGTAAATTCAGTCATATGTTTATTACTGAGGTCATGGGTGTTCTCCATTATACTGAGAGGTGTTTCTATTTTTTTGTCTTCCTATTTACATACATGAGGGGGGCTGAATATTAGAAACACCTGTGAATATACTGCAGTCCATCACAACAGCACCACTAACAAGGACCTCAGTGCTAAGACATATAATTGAATGAACACCTCAATGACAGTGCATAGCAGAACAATTGTATTGGATTAGATTGTACAAGTGTACCTAATAAAATGTTTGTACACGCATTAAAGGAAAGGCCTATATGCATAATGTTTCCAGTGATTATTTCATCGAGGCCTTTTGAGGCATCGTCTTACATGTAAGGGGGTAAAATGACTCCCAGTTAATGAGAATATATCGTGAGCAGTGTCTAACACATAATGGAGCGGAGGGATGGGAGTAAATTAACATAGGAAGGAAATTAAGTAAATTAGCATAGTAGTACATAAATTACAGTACAACAATAAAGAGAACACCACTCTCATTTCCAAACAAGAAAGCAGGAGTGTGTAGGTTTTTTTTCATTAAACATGCACACAATTATAAATCACCTATTGTTTAAACATCACAGCCTGACATCTAAAAATAGGGTAATAACCAATCAATACTTCCTCTGAAGTTATTTTAGGGCGCAGGTAATTAGTGCCATGTGTCTTCGTTGTCTGGTTTACTCAGTCTGTCATCTTGCCATTTATATCTGCAGAAAGTGAGGAATATTCATCAACAAAAAGAGCAACCATAAAACATTACGTTTTCTTGCATTTGATGACAATCATTTTATTTTTCTAAATAAGATGGAATTTCAGTTTAAACTCTTTACATCAGTTAATACAGTATCAGCAACGTCCAGGTGGATCATTTCTCTTGTAATAAAACCACTACCACACCACTGTACCCAAGGAGACACAAGGAGGCCTACTACTGAACAAAATATAACTTACAGTCAAGAGGGTGGTACGATAAGTCAGAGTTCACTATTTGGAAAGAAAATCTGCAGAGAATAAAGTCTGCCGCTGATTTAAACATGTTTCATTTGCTGTCTTAGCGTCTTTTGCATCTGTGGAAACACCATTATAAATGCGACTGTTTCAAATCATCGCCAGGTCAAGACAGGTTGATACCTCAGAATAAATTGAGCCAGTTCCAGGTGATAGACAAGCCCCCACATGTGTATGAAAAGTAGCAAAATAGCATCTATTTCTCATTTGTGATCATTCTCTTTGTAGGGATACAAAATAATTGAAAAATGATATAATAACATACATTGAGTTCGATGTCTTGGATGTATTTTCATACAAACTGACATCCTTTTCATCCTACAATACAACCAGGACAATGATGCTGACAAAACTGCTCATCCATTAAATCCAGAATGAATTCATTTGTATGTGTTTACTGTAAGAAAGTAAAATATTCCGAGACATCATAAAACTTGACTCACATGATTGTTTGATTGTACCTACAGTATATGATGTCAGTGTAAAAATACTTGTGCTTATCAGACTACAGAGAATGGTTCAACCCCCAGGTCAAATAATGCCACTCCTCACTATAGTAAGCAGGCAACAATTATAAAAACCCCAAAAAACAGACATCAAAGCAAAGTGCTCAAAGCATTATCTATGCAAATATCTTCATCAAAAACAAATTTAAAAAATCATATTCTCTGCCTTGCATTCTTTCAAACGTTTTGCTCTTTCTCTAGCTTCCGTTCTTTATTTCTTTCTCCCTTTTCCTCTGTGTCTCTCTCTTCATCTCTCTCTATCTTTTTCTTCTTTTCCAGTGTGTTCTGTCTCAGGATTTTGCTCTTTTGCTTACAGCTTACAGAGTTTCTTTTATTCCTCCTTTCTCACCCACCTCTCGTCAAACCTCTCTGTGTACTGTAGGACTGTTCATTGGGCCATTTGGACCACAACTGCCTTCCAGGCTCTGTCTTTGTCAAAATCCTGCAGCGTTCCATTGGATGCTTGCTGCTGAGGGAGCAAAACAGGAAGATGGAGAAGGACAGAGAGGAAATGTGGAAGGGGAAAGGTGACAAAAACATTGAGATACATGATGTGTGAAGGATGAGCGCCACAATGTGTTTTGTATATGTTTGTAATTGTATGACTAGCTCATTGATTTTAGGTCATCATATTCAAATTCAATTCACACATAAAATAGAATTAAATGTATAATTTCCATATTCTTAAGTGTAAGAGGAGAGACAGAAAATGAGAGAAAAAGAAACATTTGTCCCTTTGAGTCCACGACTCCTGCTTTCACCTGCCGTACCTCACAGTAATGGGTCGGGGTGTCGTCGCACTCTGGAGCCCCCATGCGGAGCTGACTCTTGTAGGAGGCACAGTGCACCACAGTGGCTGAAGTTAGAATTGCCTGCACCAGCAGCAGCACCATCAGAATCAGCAGCAGGATATCGTAGGATTGCTGGATCACACACCCACCCACACACACACACACACACCCACACACACACACACACACACACACACACACAAAGATGAAATTAGATGATTCTGAATGAGATTTCTCAATGAGTCAATTTCACAGTTTCTCTAAAATCTGTTCCTGTATTTCTCATGCAAAAGGAGCTCAAGACTGGATAGGTAATGCTCACTAGAGAACCTGTACATTGCGCACTACTGGTGAATTTTCACTTCAATAAACTCACCTTGGCCGTAGGCACATCATGCAGGAAAATTTCAATGAAGCTGATCACACTGCAAGAGAGGAAGCCGGAGGCTGAAAAGAGCAGGGGAGATGTCACGCTGCTGATGGCAATCAGCACCTCCACCTGAGAGACACGAGGAAGAGAGAAAAAAGAAAATCTGAGAAAAAAGGAACAGAGAAAAAAGTTTGTAGACCCGGAAGAAAAAGGAAATAGATCCATTTGTGAGAAATTTAGTTATGAATAATAAGTATTCTAATACTAATTATCTTTCCTCAGCAGACACCCATCCTAATTGGCTTCCGTAAGATACAGTAAGTCACTAACATTTATATAGCACCTTTTGAGAGCATAACGTCATAAAGTGGTTCACAAAGAAAAATAAGACTTTTAAAAAATAAAAACATCACAAAATAGAAATAAATAAAAAATGAGTCTAAACTGGTAGGTCTTGAGCTACTTTGTAAAAAGCGTCCTCAGATCTTAAGTTCAAAGAGAAGGCGTTCCAAAGTTTAGGAGCTACAACCAGCAGTCTCCTTTAGTTTTAGGCCTGGAGTGAGGAACAACCAACAAACCCTGATCAGAGGACCTGCTGGTGACACGGGGCTGCAGGAGATCTCTAATGCTGTCAGATACCTGACTGTGCAGAGCTCTATAAGTGATTACAAGACCCTTCAGTTGAATTTTTAATTTGAATGGGCCTGATTCTCAGCTGGAAAAAAATGTTATGAATCACTTAACATTTTGGTCAAGAGTCAGTTCCTGGTCCATAGTGACACCTAAATTAGGAACAAGGCTGAAGCAGAAATAAGAGCATCTGTTTTGTCCGCACTGAGCAGTTGTAAATTATCTGCCATCCAATTTTGCTACATTTTGAGGCTTAAATGAGATATGTGATTGAATATCATCATAGCAGTGATAGGAGATGCATTTAAAGTGGAAGGGAAGCATATACAAGGCAAACAGAATAGGACCCAGGACAGAACCCTGGGGCACACCACAATACAGAGCTTCAGATAAAGACACATAGTTACCAACTCCTGTCAGAGAGGTAGGAAGAGAACCACTTCAGGGCTGCACTGCCTAAGTCTGTCGATTAGGATACTGTCTGCAGTGTCAAAAGCTACACTGAGATCCAACAGTACCGAAACAGAGCATTCTCCTGTATCACCATGCATCAAGATCTCATTTGAGACTCTGAGAAGAGCTGTTTCCTAGGAAAGAGTCCCAGTTTGGTTTGCACAGTCACAAAATGGGTCAGTATTTAAGACTGACATCTACCTTTTAAAAGACATTGAGCCCATTTTTAGTGTACGAAACATTTGCAAGACTTGGGCTCCAACATCTAGAGTATTGTGTTGTACTCACCAGACATTTGTTGGGATATTCTGACACAACATGACTGGCAATAGCGCTAGGAAAACACTGCAAAGGATTAAAGAATAGACAAGGTTAATTATAATTCTGATAAATCTGAGCTGCAATCTCTGTCATAATGTAAAGTAGGTTTCAGTAAGAAAAACTTACAGCCACAAGAATCCAGAAAAATGTGACAGACAAGTATGGGCCGGGTAGCAAAGCATCCATGTTGAGTGCAATAATTCCTCCAAATACAGCAGAAATTCCCACTATTACTTCGATCACCTATTAGAGACATTCTTCAGTGATTGATAAGCGTTGACCAGACAGAAATATCATATGCAATAAAACTGAAAACAACTCACAGAATATGCTTTAAGGAGTCGAGTGGGGAACACTGCAGGCGTTATAACCACAGGTCTGTCATATGTCACCGGCTAAAAGATGGACAGAAAGATTGAGAGGAGTAAGGACGGAAGAAGGAGAGTAAGAGGGGAGAGACATCAGTCGGGGGGAACAAAAGCAATCAATCACTCATACACACACTCACACACACACACCTTCCTGTGGCAGCAGCAGTCTTCTGCAGAGCGTGCTGACAGGATGACAGTGCTGGCCATCAACACCTCCAGCAAAATCATCAGGATGAGGTTAAAGTTGATCTGAGAGCAGGCAGAGCGGGAGGGAGAGCAGAGACACAATAGCAGAGGGAAAATTGAAGAAGGGAAATAGAGAAAAATGCTTTACTTTGAAGAATAGCTTGATATGCTTATGTGCAACCAAAGGATTGGTAGTTTTTATTATGTTACTATGATGGATTTACATTGACAGCAGAAGGGTTCAGGACCAGTTTACATCCGAACCAAACCAGGCAGGTGGTCGTCACAGCAAATGTTGACACGTAGACCACCTGGAAATCTGACACCTTAAAAAAAAACAAGAAAACATGAGACCTTCATTAGTATCAAGCCTCAATTGCCGTGAGGAGATTCAATTAAAAATCCATTAAAACATAATTATCTCAATGGCCTTTGGTGTGTTCATTGTTTACTCACTGCAACATGTCTGTTCTTGGCAATGGCAAAACTGGCTATGGCTGCAGGGAGGCCCTGTGAAGAAGAGCAACAAATGAGCTGCTGCGTTTATCTATTTAGCAGATGCTGTCTGAAAATTACATGTTTCCAGCATTTTGACACCTAATCTAAACAATGTGTGTAAACTCATTAAGGTGGAGGTGCATATGAATGCGACCGTGATTACATTTGCATGATGGTCACTTACAGAGCCTGCAGCACAGCGTAGGTAGTCCATGGCAACAGGAAACACATTTCCCAGGTACAGAGAGAAACCAGATGTGATGAGCAGACTGCCCTGAGGACACACACACACACACACACACACACACACACACACACACAGAGGCATGCATGCGTATAGACTCTCATAAATGCTTTCAACAGGTAAGACAGCACAAGAATGCTAACATTGCTAACACACGCACACACATATTTAATACATAAATCTGAAGTGCCCAGTTAACCAGATATAACACAATATGCACAGACAAACTGCTGACATTTGAAATACTGACAGGGAGCACATATCACATAGCCATTCCCATCCCCTTTTCCGCCTATTGATATTATAGCACTTGGATTATTTTGAACAATGCAATTGATCAGAGCTTTTGCAGCCTGGAGACACATTGTCATATTTTTCCTCCTCACTTAAATGTGGAAGCACAAAACAAGATTTTTTGTTGCCATCCCACTCAAAATTTCTAGATTGGGATGCTCTCTCATCAGAAAAAAAAAAAAGATCACCCCAACCTTTAAAATTTGTGTGTTATGGACTAAATGGATACACCCTGTAATGTGCCTCCTTTGTACCTCTCCCTGACCATCTTTCCTCTCACCCCTATGAGGACGCTGTAGAGCCAGGCCCTGTAGCTGAAGCAGGGGTGCTTTAGAGGCTCCGGCTGGTCCAGCTGCAGGTCACTGGCCCTCACGTCCACTGTGTAGCTGTCCCGCTCGGGCCTATACCGCTCCCCCCTGTCTGGCCTTCTCTCCGCTCCCCTGTCTCCCCGTCGTCCCAGCGTCCCACCGCCCCTCTCCAGAGTGGGCATGTGGCTGTAGGTGAACTCCTCTCTGGCCGAGAGCTCGTCGCCCTGCATCACTGAAACAGCTGGTGGCTAACTTCAATGATGAGATGGGAGCGAGGATTACAGCCTCTGGGGAGAGGGGGGGAAAGAAAACCAATTGTGAAAGCCACATGAGCTCAGGGCCAATGTCTTTTTGACCTGTTTTCAACATGTTTCTTCACAGCTGCTCCCATCAACAGGAGGCAATATGTTTATTTTCAAAACGGAGATGGAAATTGGAGTACTCCAACATGAATGAAAAGTGCATTCAACTGAAAGAAAATGAGCCATTAGTTTACTAATCATGCAGTAACCCAAAAACAACCCCCTCCTTTTTGTCTGCCTCAGCCAAGAGGACGCCACTGATTCCATCTTCCTCTTTTTCACTGCCTCTGTTTCACATATTCCTCCCTCCACACTCACCTGCTGTCGAGTCTTTTGCAGAATCTCCCAAAATATTGTCCAACAAAAGTATCCTTCAACAACTGAGATCAAATCGACGCATGGAGGACAGCTTGTTTTTGTCTGCAGCTCCTTCTGCTCCCCATCTCTCTCCCTCACACTTACACTCTCTTTCACCCCCCAACTCTCCTCCTCTTTTCTCCCTCTCTCCCTTTACACGACGTTTCTCAGAAAGAGCTCTGAAAAGTTTTTTTTGAGCCCTTCAAAGCGTGGAGCTAAAACACATGGCTCTTGTGCTGCCAACCTACTTTGTGCCAAAGGGAGAGCGCCTGTGCATGACAACAAGGGGAGGATGAAGGGGCTCGCGCTGGGGGCAGAGTTAGTAGGGCAAACACCGTTTTTACACTCCCAGTTGCACATGCACACACACATGCACATCAACCCACTCACAAAACAGAACAATAGACACTCAGAAATGAGCGCATGTCAACACACAAAGTTGTGTGTTCAGAAATTCCAGTCCATAACAAGCAAAATGAAGCAGCCACACAGATAAATTCACATAAACCCCATCATGTACAGTGTCAGTTGTTTTTTGCCTATGTTGTTGAATGTGTCCCCCTGTGGAGTTCCCCTCACGACTTCCCTTGTTGTTACTTAGCGCTCTACTTGCAGTTCACAGCCCAGTAAATTAAGATGCCCAGCAGTGCTTTAGAAAAGAGGCAACAGAGACATTTCCACGGCTTAATCACATGCTCTCCTGTCTGACACGACTAATCTGATGATGGATAATTTCTGCTTTAAATAAGATTCTCCTCTAACTACTCATTCAGGAGTAAATCCCATTGAATGACGACGATCTTGAGAGTGTGTGTTCACTTTGTCAGTGTATGAGCATGTACATATATGTGCACCTCAGGATTCCATTCAGTCTTTAACACAGCGGAGCATTCTCAGCTCAACATTGTTCCCAGGCGGCGGTAACCATGGCGACTCCTTAACAACTGCTGTCACCCCGTCCCTCGCCATTCTAATGTCTCCGCCCAACACACACGCACACACACACACACACACACACACACACACAGACACTGCAAATACCATACACACTCAAAGAGAGAGGAGTATATTGCAACAGTTCTCTGGAGACATTAAAGGGGAACTGAGGAACACTGATTAGAGGAGACACAATTCAATATGTGGAAATGTAAAAATTACAAAAAGCCTTTCAGGACTGGATTGTTTACTCCCAGTTTACCATTTCATAAACATTTAAAAAGTCATGGAGCCGAACAAACCCTGAGTATCCTGCTGCCCCTGACATTTATGTCATGTAAGGAAAAATGAATATCAGTATCATGTTTGACATGTTGAGACAAGGCCTAGGACAAAGGGTTATTTATTTATTTTACAATTGTTAACGTGCATTTCTCAAGACTGAGCTCACTTTTTAAAAACTCTTTGTCAATGTGGACTTTTCATTGCTTTGACACAAATTGCATTCAATGACCACATCTTTCCACTTACTGTTTTCTCATTCAAACTCAACCACCACCAAAACCCCATTTTGCGCATGTTTACATACTATTTTCAAAACTGTTCAAAACCAAACACAACACAAAATTACTGCAAATTAGGCTGTGATTTGCTACATTCTGCTACATCTACATCTAAAAAGAAATGAAAAAATAAGAATGCATAAATTCTGAGCGCCTATTTTCTTTCCATGATGACCTCTATGAAAGACTTGTGTGAGGAAAGGAGGCAGGTAAACATTTTGTAAGAGTAGCTATCTCCAAGAGCTGTCCCTCTTGAACGCAATGAATGCTGGATGTCTAGACATGTGTGCAGAAGATTGCCAGGGACAGATCAGGCATGAAAAGGATTATATTTTCAGGTGTATTCCGAGAGGACATAGGGTGTGATGATGATAAGAACTTGTGGCAAAACGCAAAAGACAGGGTTGAGTAGCACTGTTGAATTTTTATATCTGTAGCTCTCCTTTACAAGTATGTATAGTGAATATGTGCAGTTTTGTATCGCACTACTGAAGTACTTTTGTTTCATTTTGTGCACATGGAATTACTCTGCAAAAATGGCAAAACATTTTTTAAAAAGCCTTTTGAAGCATATTCCAGCATTTCTGATTCATTTCGGTGTAGCACAGAAGCAGCACAATTCATGCAATTAAGAAGTGACCTTATTTGTGTTGTAATGGAATTGTGGTTTATGCCAAATAAATAAAATATACTCTTCCAAAGAAAATAGTGACACTAATTGTAATGCTACCTGTTGATAGTGATTTTTATGGTCAGTACAGTATAATGAATGACAAAGTGTTACTGTTGGCAGACAAATGTCAGTGTTCAGGTTGAGAGTTGATTCTGACATGTATATGAAGTGTTTTGGTTGCACTGGTGCGTTTTGGATGTGAGATTAACGGTTGTGCTGAGCTGCATGTCGGTAAAGAGAACTTTGTGAACAGTTTTGAAAAAGTGAACTCAGTAAAACTAAATGTCATCCAATGGCACCATGAATCTCAGTTATTTTAAATCGATACACAATGCATGTCTGCGGAAGAAGAAGTGGGCGAGGAATTCTCTTCAGCAGCATCTCACTCACAACAGCTGTACAGAGTGACCACACACATGCTTTTCACTGCTTTACTTTTACCCTCTTTTGCAAGAGAGTGGAGCAGGCGAGAACAAGGCCAGGTCTGTTCTCTCTGCACAGCTTTGATTCTCTCTTTCTGCTTCTCTTTATAGGTGTATACTTTCTGTCTGATTGCTTTTTTCCTCTGATTTGCTTCACACCTGACCTGTCTGTCTGTCTCCCTCTCAGACTGTGACACCCCCCGTGCACCTCCACCTCTTTGAACTTTGAGGCACATCTGCGAACTGCTTCAAACCAAATGAAATATGCAGCACGTTGGCTCTCCTAGACACTGAAATAACAAAATAAAAGGCAGTTCATCAAGTATGGAGCCCCAAAACAACAGAATACATCAATAAATATCAATAAACATAAATAAATAGCAATAATTAAATAATATTGTTAGTTATTATTTCACTTTCAATAGATTTTTTTATTTTTCAACTCCCTCAGTTTCCTTTTCTAGCACCCATTTAATCACTTATCTATTGTCCTGATGCAACTTTTCCTTTTCCTCACGACATTTCAAATTTTCCTCATGCATATACAATGATGTGTCCATGGCGTCTTCATGCATGTCCAGAGCAGTGATTGTGTGTGTGTGTGTGTGTGTGTGTGTGTGTGTGTGTGTGACTTCAGTGAAGCTATTGAGAGAACTTTGTGGCTAGCTAGCTGACTTGAAAACATTGATACAGTAGTTAAACACACTGAGCATCAGTCTTTTCAGCTTAAGCTACCTTAAGCTAACTAAAAGGCATTTACTTGTGCACTAGATTTGCACTAGAGTGTGTAGATGTATCCACTTATAGTGTCCTCAGAAATTCCACAATGGAACAAAAAAAGCATGACATGTACTACTTTCTGCTAACCATCCCACAATGTAATGCGGCATGTTATAGATAATTATCACTGTGTGACAACCGTCAGTGAAGATGCAAAATGAGGATGATTACTGTCCGAAATCTCAATTTACTGCTCGTTATTGAGTAAACTATTGAATGATAGGGAGTAGTGAATGCGTGAATGAGGGAGGGAGTTTGAACACAAGTTATCTAGCTAAGGCTATTTGGAAGGTTTTGGTTAAATGATGCACATCTCCAAATTGTCAGCTGTCAAGGAGGACACAATAAAGTCCAAGACTTCCACTGTGGTCCTTGATGACCACGTCCTTGATGCACTTAAAGATGGGTATCATTTTTAAGATAGAAGCATGGTGTTAGCAAGCTAATTTTGTTGGTGTTACCAACTAAAATGCTTTAGCTACATTATTAGAGTTTGTAATGTTACAGCAATATGCAGTGCAGTATATGGATGATTAACATTACGTGCACTGGCTGATTTTGTCAGTTTTGGGGCTCCATAAATGAGCGTGCTGGGAATAAGGAACTTGTTCAAGAGTTCTTTTCCTCTTCTTTTGTCATTGATTTCAGGCTATTTATCCAAGACTGGCATTGGCTTGTGTGCAGCTGGGTGCCACTAAACCACCTCCCAGTTGAGATCTAACCTTTTAGCTGTGGAGAACAAAATAATAACAGGATAGCCTTCAAAATGTTACATCAAACAGAATAATAGATGTCCCCTTGTGGGTGTTTTTGAGACAGAGACTGCACCAGAAGAATCTAAGAGCAGATTCACAGTATTCTTTATATTAATCTTTATAGAGGAAAGATATATCAAGTCACACATATACAAGTCATGTGGTTTCACACTCCCTGGAAAACAGCTGACAGCATAGCGTTCCCAGTTCAGGACTTAACAGGCCTGGAGCCTCTCACGCACGAAAAAGGCGACACCATTTGACTGTTACACATTTAGTGACCCATGCTGATGACAAAAAATTTTCCTGCCCAATTTTCAGTCTTACAAGTGTGAAAGCAGCTCCTCAACATAATCTTCCAACAGTCCAAACATAAAAACCAAAAACACAGTCATCCCTCTGACATGCAACATTTAAACATAGATATTTAAAAGATGAGCTTTTTGTTTTTACAGCGATATCCAACAGTAAGACACATGAGAAAACATCTGTGGATATATACATTTACTTACATTATCAATAACTCTGTTTTCTATGAACAATATTTACACAGTAGTGGAGGAAGGAAAAGTCTCCGTTCCCACCTAGTTGCCCAAAGTCACGTGATGAACGTCCCTCTTTTGCATCAGTCATATTACAGGTACTTGTCAGCTGTTTATCTTGTTTGGCTTTAAAGAGTAATCAGCACAGATAATGCTAAGTGACTGACAAATATATACAAATTAATTACTCTGTACAGGTCCACATGTTTAAGCAAATAATCACAACATGAGGCAGCATTTCTTCCTTGCAGCCAGGAAGGGATACACAGATGGCTTATCACATTACGCTGAGGTTGTTTATCGTCTCAACACATTGAGCCATGTGTTCAGGTGCTCTGACTGTTGCAGTTGGTACACTTGGTTCCTCTGAGTTTCTGTAGTCCCACCTGATCCACTCAGTTCAACACATTGAGCGTACTACTTAGCAGAGAAATTCTTGCTGAATGAGGGACATTGTTACAGTAATGTATGTTATTGGCAAATTGTGGCATAATACAGCTATCTTATGACAGTCATTGTTAGTTACTGTTGACAAATATCAACAAGGCAGACAGACAGACCATCTGTGCTAAGATAACAAGAAGCATATTAGCAACTGATGAGCTTGACAGAGACAAAGATCGTAACTGGACAGTCCACAAGTCGTGTTTTTCCTCATGATCCCTCGCTCAGATACATCTCAAAACAGTGTCACGTCCCTGATAAATAATCTCTGTTCCCGTGCTCAGAAAGGTCGGAAGATCAGACGATGGATCCCTTGGAGGAGGACAGGTGGATGGACTGGATGCGGATGGCCAGGGTTTTCTCCAGGGCCTGCAGGATGTCACAGCCGGGGCTATCTGGAGGCGCGTCGTACAACAGCTGTTTGAAGGGCTCCAGCTCGATCAGGATTACCATGTTCTTTAGGAAGTAGCCCTCTATGTAGGACGCCAAGTCTGGAGCATCAAGAAACTATGAAAAAAAGGGAAAAAACATGGTTGTTCATCACTAAAAACAACAAAATTTCAAGAAATTACAGATCAAATTAAACTAAATGTGCAACAGTAGTTCTATGTAGCGGACTCTTTTACCCAAAACACCTTAAATTGCTTCGTAGCATAGCTTGTTTTAGAACTGTCCAGTAGTATTACTGTGGATATATTCACTCTATAACATCCTAGTCTATTTCTGCACCTTGGTGTGGTTGTAGATCTCCACACACGTCTCAGTGTTGATGTTCTTGGAGCAGATAATCTCACAGTGCCTCTGCAGCGCCTCCAGCTGGAAGAACTTGGATGCAGACAGAAGCTGAAAAAAAAACACAATCAAATTAAAGCTTAGAATCTGTTTTTGTATTGACATTTGAACACATTTGAACAGTGCAATATCCGTAGGTGACCTTGTAGTATAAAGGTTTGTTTTCAGTGTGAGCTTTAAAGTACATAAAACAACAGTGAAATCTGTGATAATGAGCTGACCTCCATAACATCCGTGTTCCTGATGTGCAGAGCTTCTGTCCCTCCAAAGTAGAGATACTGCATCACCAGCTGAAAAGAAGAAACACATATTGCACAGCTCCCATACAAGTATAAATAGAGTTATGAAAGAAGGAGTATGAATGTGTAATTTAAAAATGTCTCACCTGAAAAATGTGATATTTGACATTGCTGATTTCAATACATGTGTTTTCACCGCAAGGTCTGTTTGCTAGGAGAGTTTTAAACCTTGAGAGAAAGAAAGAGAGACAGAGAGCGCGAGAGAGGAAAGATAAGCCCGACTGTAGTCCAGTATTTTGATATTTTATTCATGTTTGTAACACTCTTGAACTTGAATTACTCTACGGTGAAGGGTTAGTTTCCAAATGAGTTAATCAGTGTTTTCTCTGAGGACATAATGTCAACAACACATATAAGTGATGTGTCATTTCTCTTCAGTGACTTTATGACAGGACTGATTGGTTATCGTCAGTGCAACATGACATGGGAGTGAAATGGACGTCCTATCAAGACCCCGGGGGGCAGGAAACCATGACTTTATAGATCAGCAGGAAGAAATGTACAGTACTGACATCACATCTCAACAGCATAACAACACAGCGTGTTAAGTGATTGGTCATTGCTGTATGAATTAATGTATATTTTCATAAGGTTTACACAATTCAGTCACCATTCCTGTACTTGGGTATTTGAAAGCATATGTTCAAGTGAGCGTACCTGTTGGAAGCTGTGAACAGCAGGACTTTGTGGGCGTAAAAAGGCTTCCCCTCCACCAAAAAGGTCACGTCTGACATATCTTTATTGTTCAGGAAGTGAGGATCTGAAACACACAGGGCCAGAAAAACTTGATGTTTTTCTGAGTATCATAAAAAAACAAAAACAAATGGGATGTACAACTTAGCCTTTCTAGCCATTCTAGATACATTTCAGCTACTTTTTTATGTTCTTTTATTTCTATTCCAGTCTCTGAACACTAGATGGCATTATGTACACTTCCCATTTTCCCGCATTATGCATTTACTAGTGACAGCCAACTCAAAAAATACATCAACGTGGTGCTTATGTGCTGCCTTAATGCTGTATTTTTACACTGTTAAAGAGTATAGATTTTACAGTAACAAAAAGAGAATGATAAAGACAGGCCCTCACCCAGGCGTGACGACTGCTTCCTTTTGATCTCTGCCAGTTTGGGGATCGGGTAAGGCCCATAACACTGGGTGAAGATGGCAGACAGCTGCTGGCTGATCACCTCATTCTGTCGAAACACGGACAGAGTAACAAAACATCAGAGGGTGAGGAAAGCTGCTCGGGCTGGCAGCGCTCAGCCAACATCCAGGAGTATGGAGACAAATTAGACTCAAAATGGTCACAAATGTGTATTACATGATCTACAAATGAAAAATAAGATTTACAAATGTGTACAACAATTTGTGCGTAATTAACACAAATTCACCGAAGACCCAAATGTCCCAATTTTCCACCAGCACTTAAACGCAGCATGCCTATAGGCTATATAAGCACTTAAGCATAATCAGCTTGATGTTGGAACTTTCCAATCTCATGATGTTTATTCATTGCAACTGTTTTAAATGTATTAACCAATACATTTTAAAACATGGTTCCTTACTATTTATGTAGCTATTATCATTCTATTGGGGTAATTCAGATTGACTTATTTTATGTAGCATAAGCCTAAATGTTTGATATAACATACCATATAATTACGTAGGTCTATATCTTATCATATATAGTTGTATATTTAATTTAATTTATTATTTATTTAAGCAGATTTTTTTTTTAATTTTTTTGACTGATAGTGGTTAATAAAGTCAAATAATATGGCAGCACACCAGAAAGTCAGTGGTAAAATCATCGCTGTCCCGTCAGTGTTACAGGAACTCTGGTTTAAAAGCAACAACTTGCTTTGCCTGACAGTTAGCCAGGTTAGTTTCCCAGCATAAGTTGCCATAGTAACTGAGCTTGAACTGCTTTATGGGACCAAATCAACTGAAAATGAGTCAGACTAACCAAAATAAGCCTGGCTTATTTGGTAAACTCGCTTTATGGAACAGGCCTGATCCGTGCGTATCAGGCAATCCTTACACACACATTTAATCTGTAAATAAATACAAAAAAATGTCACAAATATTTTTAGACTTTGCACAGGAAGCTTTTCGAAAGCAAAAATAATCAGATCTGTCAAGTTGAAGTTAAAAATCTATACATAAAATATTAATATTTATTCAGGTTGTGATGTGTGCATTTATAAAACTACTACATGTGTGTTCAAATTGCTTGGTATTTGTGTGTGGATTGGAACACGCATTTCTGAGTACCCAAAATTACGCACAAATTGTTGTACACATTTGTAAATCTTATTTTTCATTAGCGGTTCATGTAATACACATTTGTGACCATTTTGAGTCTAATTTCTCTCCATACAGGAGTCCATGTTACGCAAGAACTCAAGCACTTACTGTGATGATTCTCTCCTACACAAACATCCCCAACACAATTATCAGCACAGTGAGAGAGGTTAAACTTCTGCAGCTTTCTATCACGCTCAGCATTCACTTTATTCAAGCAATTGCTCCGATAAGCCACATATTCATGGCTATCTCACACCTTTGAAAGGGGACCAGATGAATATCAGGCATTTCTTACACCCTCAGTTCCTCAGAGATTACCACTGCTACTGTGTTTGAGTGTGAGAACGAGAAAGACAGGAGACTGAGATCTTCTTACCCTTACACCTAACTTTCCACTTCTCTGTGTGTGGTACTAAAACTGAGGGAGAAGGAGGGGCAGTGCCATTCAGCTGCAGCAGCGGTGCGCAACACTACAAGCCCCACGTGTGCAGTCAGGCTGTTTGCTCTCACTGAAGCATGACGCCAACAAACAGCTATTAACAGCCACCTATTCCACCTGGAACAAATATGCATTTCTGTAATCTCCCCCACATTCAGCAGCCACACACAATGTGTGACAGACAGACAGACAGACAGACAGACAGACAGACAGATAGATACAGTAGATAGATAGATAGATAGATAGATAGATAGATAGATAGATAGATAGATAGATAGATGGACTGGACTGAAGTGAACTGAAGTGAACTGAACTGAATTGAAATGAACTGAACTGAGTTGAATGGAATTGAAGTGAAGTGAATTGAACTGAGCTACTACATTATAATGAACTGAAATGAATTTAACTGAACTGAACTGAGGTGAATTGAACTGAATCGAACTCAACTCAACTCAACTGAATTGAAGCGAACTAAACTAAAGTGAACTGAACTGAAGTGAAATGAACTGAATCAAACTCAACTGAGCTGAACTGAATTGAATTGAAGTCAAGCGAACTGAATTGAGTTGAATGGAATTGAACTGAAGTGAACTTAATTGAACTTAATTGAATCGAACTGACTGACTGAACTAAATTTAAGTGAATTGAACAAAACTGACCTGAATTTAATGGGACTGAACTGAACTGAACCATATTAAACTAAATTGCTGAATGAAGGTTTCGGTGGGCCGAGGCAGCAGACTATCCGGCAGTGGAAAGATAAACGGCCCCTTCCTTGATGTCTCTGGTCCTGGTGGTGGAGCAAACAGTACCAGGGGTCCCTGAGGCCCTCATAGAGATGAGGGTCATTGGCCCAACCATATATCAGCCAAGACAGAGACAAGGACTGACACTGCAGCAATCCACTGAAGGCTAAGATGTGTATGAGTGTGTGCGTGAGAGAAAGAAATACTGTCAGTACGTGATTGTACATGCATGTGAGTCTCTGCAGGTCTGCTCGTGTGTTTGATCTATTTATGTGTGTGTGAGTGTGTGTGTGTGTGTGTGCGTACTGCAGTGTTTTTTCTCGTATCAGCAATGGAAGCAAAACTCATCACACCGGCAGGGCAGTACTAAGCTAAGGCAAAGAAGACAAAACAAACAGAGGTACCAGACGGGACAATGATGTGCTGTTTTAAATCTAATATGGCCTCCCAAGGGGATCATGAGCTTAAGTAATGAGACAGGGCCCTGATCTAATGAGCAGCAACAGAGAGGAGCGGGGGGGGGCTTGTCATAAATCATAATCATTTTAGGTAATTGATATTGAGTAGGCCTCTGGGGCTCTGTCAGTCTCTGTGAAGCTGATGGCCTGACTACCTAATGACAGTCATACAAAAAGAGAGGAGCTCAGTAAACAGAGCAGATATATTTGAAAGTACAGAAGAAGAATGAAGATCAAAATGTAGATTTGGAGGAAGCTGTATTCATTCTACAACAATGATCCCACATAAAGTGGCACCTCAAACAACTGAAATGATTTAACAGGTAACACAGACAGTGCAGTACCTTGCTGGCTCTGAGGATCTGGAACATGAGAGGCAGGCCATGCGTGATCAGCTCCTCAGTGTATTCCTCTTCCTCGATGCAGCTGAACTCTTTCAGAAGACCCTGGATCAGAGGTCGGCGGTGCTGATGGAAACATGTGCGCAGAGACTCCAGCCAAGTGTGCAGAGTCCACGGAACCCCTGGGTTATAGTTACAGAGGTGAACAAACATGAAACATATAAATGCACACATAAGCACGCACAAATAAGGTATAAATGCTGCATGCAGAATGTGAAACTGTAGAAACTGCATGCACATGTTTCAGGGAGTGTTTAGAGAAACGAACCGAGGCTCCGTATATCTATAGTGATGTCTACATGCCCATGTTCTGCACTGTGGTACATGGCTTCTTTCAGGGCTTTAAGTTTGGCCTTCCCAGTTCGGATCAGATCGATCTGAGACGGACTTCTGCCTTCCAACTCCGAACCCTCTGCCAGAATCTCTTCCAGAGATAAGACATCCCCTTTCCCTTTCTCTGTGTGGGACAGCAGCTTACGAAACACATTTCTGGAAGAGCAAAAGCACGAAACAAAAAATAAATTTAATTTGATTGGGCTGTACAGATTATAGGACTCTATTTAATTGCTTTTTACTGCATGAATTTGTGTCTCCTGTTCAATATCACCAAGTGGCAAAGAGGTGCATTTTTATTATAGTGTGTATTATAATAAAAATCTGTGTTTTCAAAGAGATATGACAGTCGTGTTTTGGTCATTAATGGCCACGGCAATCTGAAATTAACTGTCTCACATCTTTGATTGTTATTGCTGCATATAGCTCAGTTTTAATTAAGTACGGGAAGATAAACAAATGCTTAGTGCATATCAACAAGCAAAATAAAATGCTTACGGCAAAAACTGCTCATTTTGTGCAAATAGGCACTTGTTTATGTTGACAGGCTTACAAAGCTAACATAACTGCTAACGTAAAGTAGAGTTTCTTTTACTAAGTATACAGCAGGTCAGCTGAACATGCAATAATGTATATGCATATATAGTATATATACAGGCAAGTGGCAATTAAGGCCCTGTAAAATAAAGCATTACCAAAAACTATTCTGTGCACATACCTATTAACAAAAAGAAGAAGAAAAAAAGTCCTTGGCACACGTGGACAGAGATTACCACAATACTTGCAACAAATTGAATGTGCACAAAGCGTGAAGAAGTTCATGAATTTCAAAAGAGGTAAATGTTGAAGTGTAGTTTTAGCGCTGTAATGTGGCACATTGAGACCACGCTGTATTTAATTAAGTCTTCATTTCATACATTTAAGTTGGTTGTGGTGTTTTTAGTCTCTACGTTTTACCATCTCAAACAAAAGTGAAGTGAAACAACAGCAAAAACACAAGAAAACAACAGTAAACAGGTCATACAGTATGAAATATTTAATGACACAAACCAATTCAGCAGATGAGGTGTCAATTTCATGGACATGCTCTGTTTGTGTTTGTGCATAAACAAGATTATATGCTAAATACACAGTATGAACAGAGCGTGCTCGTATATCCTCTGTTTATTCACTCAGGAGTGTGTACTCATGATTGAACATGAATGTGTGTGTGTGTTACCTACCTGTGTCCGTGAGCTGCTGCCAGGCTGTAGGAGTTCATGTCTCCCTGCGGTGCCGTGGAGATGCCATTACGGTACATGGTTCCCACCATGGGGTCCGCCCCCCGCTCCAGCAGCAAACTCACTAGCTCAAAGTTACCTGTGCATGAGAAACGATTGGCAGAGCTTATATATACACACACACACAATATGATTAAACCAGAAAAATGAGAGTGAGGCCAACGTTTAATCATTATTCTGCATGCATGCCTCTATTTGTCTTTATTTTTCCAGCCCCCAGGACAAATTTGCCACTGAAGTCATAACTCAGCGTATGATCACACTGACAGTCAGGTGTCGTTATCAGCTGGTTATAGATGGCCAGCTGGTGTTCTGTCAGTGTGCTACAGTACAGTTGGACAGGAGGCAGAGGATGGGAGTCACGCTGTGTCTCTACCTGCAGCAGCAGCCAGCTGCAGCGGGGTCTCTGTGTAGTTCTCCATCCCGTCCTGCAGGGACCCCTCCACGTTGGCTTTGGCATCCAGCAGCAGCTGCAGAGGGGGTCGGGTGGCATGGTGGGAGAGAGAGATGTGGACAGAGAGTGAGGAGGGTGAGGAGAAGAGGGAGAGTCGGTTTGCTAATGAGAGTGATTTGAAGTCAGGCTGGTAGAACTCTCTCATGTGGTGGTTCGTATGCATAACTAATCTGTATTGGGAATATTTGACTTTTACACTGCTAGTTTACAACACTGTCTGTTCTGTGCAGCCAACTTTTAGTTTTCACAAATCCTTCAACTGCTGTTCTTCAGATACTAATTTCATTTCCATGTTTCCAAAATGTAAAGTATGAAATACTTTGTTGCTGAGTGTTAGATGAGAAGATCGATACCACTCTCACATCTGCCTGTTAAATATGAAGCACAGCTGGCAGCCAGTTAGTTTAGCAAGAAACAGTCAAATCCCTGTAAATCCTAAATTTGTTGTTTTTACATTTATATTTCCGTGTGGATTAAACAGACGAGATATGACATGTTAATCAGTGAGCTGGTAGGCAGATTTTGCTGCCTTTGGCCAGAGCCAAAGCTAGCTACAGATGGTTAGCTTAGCTACATGTAAGCTAAGCTAACCATCTCCTGGCTCCAGCTTCATATTTACAGTAAAGACATGAGAATGGCGTCAATGTTTTCATCGAACTCTCGACAAGAAAGTGAATAAGCCTATTCCCCAAAAATGTCAAACTAATCTTTCAATGCTTGTTGCTTATTTTATATTCAAAGTCGTCCTCTTTTAAGCACACATAACACTGCTCATACACCGGCTGAAAGACATTTATCATTAATAAATGAGGCTGCAGATCTATCTGGGGAACAACATTTTTTTGTCACTGAGAGAATGATCCAAGCAAGCTCCTGAATCTCATAACTATGTGTCATCTAATAAGATGAAAAATGACTTGCATTTAAAATTAATATCTTGGAAAATAGAGTGTGAAATGATTACATATTTAATGACAACACACTTTATGATTTTACTCTGGATTTAATCTCTTTAACTTCATTCTTTCGTTTATCTGATGTCCTCAGAAATCAAACTGTGGCGTCACATGGCTTTAACATTTTCCCATTAGAATTTAATGATTCAAAATCCAATGGGCAGATCATTGAGGGGACAAGCTGAATTAGTTAAATGAGTTCGATAACAATTAGACCGCTGCGTTTCCACTTTCCACTCGCTAAATGCGGTCTGATCCATTTGCTCAAAAATGCAAGTTGACAGGAGACCGTGTTAAACACAGTTTTTCGGAAGTAAAGATTGATTGGGTAAATGCCGTCTTTGAAGATAAAAAGATCAAATTGTACGTCACTCAAACAGCATCTCAACAATTTATAAAAATGGAAATAAAAAAGAGAGAGACAGGAGAAAACTCGCAGTGGAGAACCATTATCATCATCACCACCAAGAAGCTTTGATGACAAAAATGACAATGATGACCAACAGTGAGCTGAAGCACAACGAGAGGTCATGATGAGAGAATCACAGGTGAGAAAGGACGTCACTACCTGCACCACAGGCACATGTCCGTGTAACACAGCGAAAGTGAGGGGCGTCGCCTGCCGTGTTTCGGGAAAGACTGAGGGGTGCTTGTGCACTGAGTTTGGCACCTGGGGAAGGGACACAGGTGAGTGGGTCGGGTAGGTGGGAGGGAGAAAGGTGAGGGAGAGAGATACGAAGCCATTAGAACTACTACATGGCCTACAGAGCACAAGACAAGCAGCTGCAGGGAGGAGAGGGAGGACAGGAAGCTCTGCAGGAGAAACTAGAGTAATTAACTAGGAACCCTGGGGCTGCGGAGGACATCCTGTCACCGTGCTCGCCTCCTAATGAACACGATGGATTGATCTGTCTAGTTAGGCCTCGTCCTAATGGTTTCACTGATCTTTCCACCCTCCACTGTGAATTTCTCTGACAGGGCTCTGACCTGACTTCTCTAAGGCTCATCTCTCTCTGGTCAGCCTGCAATGAAAAACTATGAGCCAAATGAAAGCGTGACATACATGAGACACAGTCACATGAACAAAGCACAAAGGCATATGTTGTCCTCACCCTTTGGGAACAAGGAGGAATTAAAGTTTGTTAATGACTGAAACTACGTGTATTTTGTGTTCTTTAAGGTTAACTGTAGCTATATTGTCACTGTAAGTAACAGCTGGTCTGGGTTTTCCTCGATAACAACAACATTTTTATAGCAGTTTTTGTCAGATGGACACCAGTTTGGGCACACACAAAGGGCAAAACAATTAGTTCTTATTGTACTTCATCCATTACTATAAGGAACAGCACCTACACTGTAGTCAATCCAAAGAATATAAGCTGGTACCGCCTATGCAGTCTACATTTAACCTGTCAAGTCCCCAACAGGTACGTTGGTGCTCCATAAAGGGTCGATAAATCAGTATAAATCATTTTGAGGATGCCCAGCTGTCAGATTAACAATGTTTATCTTTAATTGTTCAAATGTTCAAAACCAGATGCATATAATCAATCTTAGAGTGGGTCTTTATATCTTAGTCGACAGTACTTTGTGCTTTGGCCAGGGGTCATGAACGGACTGCAAACCAACTCTGACACAATGGCTGATGGGACACGTTGTTGCCGAGGTGACTAACGAAGACCGGGATCATGAGGCCTTAACTGAACCACCTCCCCGAAGTCTGCACAGAGTCAGAGGATGCCATCTCGATTCTCCGCCGACTCTGTGAGGAATTCAGTTTGCTTTAAGTCAGGCGATCTTTATCACTTTTTTTTCCCTGGCAGAGAAAAAAATGACTCAACAACAAACCTCTGCGTCATGTTTTTACGCTCTAAATACTCAAATGCAAGTGAGTTTCATTGCACATACAAGTTCAATCTGTTTGTACACTGCTACATATCCTCTAATGTGGCAGGGCCGTTAGTGCCTCATGATCTTCAGCTCTTATACATTTAGTACCAAGACACATGGGAGAGAACAAGGAAGGGAAGATGGGGGACAACACGTTTGGTTTTCTCCAATTCAATACCACACACAGAATTTTCAATACTTAATAACATTGTTGAGTATATCCTTTTGAGACCCCTCATATATATGTCATTGTACATATTGAAGAATACAAAATTTGTAAGGTCCTAACAACTAAAAACACCGGGTAGATCAGTTTCATATTCAAAAAAATTTTTTAAAAAGATATTTCTATGTATCTGATAAGGGCAATGCGTACTCCATTCTGCTCTGTGTAGATTTTATGTGACAATAATAATCCTTCCTTCATCTGACTTTGATCTACCCAATGTCGAAACCAGAATAGCAGTAAAAACTTCATCAGTACTGACCTCGCTGTTAATATCAGCTCCCGCATCCAGCAGCATCTGTACCATGGCCTCGTCTCCACGGACACAAGCGTACATCAGTGGGGTCATTCCCTACATGAGCACGGGTACAGAGAACAAGAGCAATCGCATCATTTCAGAAGTTAAAGATACACTCCCTCATTTTATTAAAATCCAATCCCAAAGCTTCCTCCTAGCTTACTACATTCTGATATTTAAGATCAAGTATTTCATTTTATTGCCATGTCACACATTTGACATTGTGCCACTTAGTTATTTGAAGTTTAACTTAAACCTGTTTATTTACAATAAAGTAGCACAAAGCAAGGCTGAGCTTTTGGTCCGCTGCAAACTTGTATCCTTGCCAGTTCCACTCCTGGCACCTTGAGTCTGATGAGAGTAATATTCTGCTATTGATCATTTTCAGTATCTCCTCTGGGCCATCCGGGACGTCAGCAGAGCTTTCCTGGCAGAAACATACAGTACCAGACTCTGAACTTGAAAGTTTCTGCTTAGATCAGCCCCAGACTAAATGTTGATTTTCCCATGGAAAATCGCAAGTTACACTTGCAGTATTCCCCTGATGATTTACTGTACCGGAGGTGGTAATGGTGATATAATGCAGAGCACCTTGGCAGGAAAGCTGCAGGAAAAATATATGTCAGATTAAACTTTAATATTCATGACTGCCTCCCTGCTCACAAGTCTGCACGGTGCTCAAAGGTGAAGGAGCCACGGTTTTCCAAGCAAACACAATTTTCTGTTCCACAGGCTGTGTGTGTGTCAGTGTAAATGTGCCTGCATATGCATTATTTAATGTGTTGACTGTGTCTCTAACCTGCTCACTCATGCTGTTGATACCATCGGGCCCCAGCAGGTTGACAGCCTGCTTCACCAGGTCTGTGCGTCCACAGCTGAGCATGCGGAAGCCCAGATCCTGCAGGAACTTTGCTTCAGTAGAGGCAGCATCCAGTTTCCTCGAGGCACAGAAGCAGTCATCCGTTCTGAAGGGCAGAGCACACAAAGTGATTCACAGCGCAAGCTGACTGTTTTGACTTTTTGCAATGCGCCATATTTCCCCCGAACACCTGACAAGCTTTATTTTTTCCCACTACAGGGAGGCTGAGTGCATGGGAAATACGCACATCTTTTCTTGCTCAGATCACTGAAGTGTGAGTTCGTGTGCGAGTTCACACGTGTGCCTGCTGGTGTCTTTTTTGAGCAGATGAAGAGGTTGGGTGCTCACACGCTCTGCAGCCCAAAGGCGAGCACACTGCTCACAGCCTTACCGGAGCTGACGGGGTTCGCAGTCCACTCCAGGCAGCAGGAGCCTGGCAGCCTGCCGGACATCATCGCTGTCCACAGAGAAGCTGCGTCTGTGTTCGGTGTGAACCACAGCTACACGCACCCACTCCATCAGAGGCGGCAGCACCATGAACGGCCTGTAGGGGGAGAGAGAAGCACACGTTCTGGCCACCAGAGACTCACACTGAACTTCAGTCATAGTCAGTACTTGGTGTGCCCAGGCACTTGCAAGAAAAATCCACCTAATACAGAATTTGCATATGTTGGCGCATGTTTGAGAACAGGATGAACTCTGTACAGAAGATGAAATCAAAGACCCAAAACTAGTATGTCACAGAGAGACACTCTGATGTGAGAAAATCCAAACTGAGCAAGATCATAGCAGATTATAGATCATAGAAAAAAAATTAAAATTCTGTTTTATAAAGTCTGAGTCAACTATGAAGATTTGTATCCTTCATGTGATGAATCTCTTCACTACTCATTCTGCTCTATTCTAGAGACCAGAAGCTTGACAAAGTGATGTTATAATACTGTGCGGATGCTGTTAAGACTCAGCTGGTTACACAAGAAGCCTATATCTATAATGTGCTATAACTCACATTATGCATTACAATACATGCGTAATGCAGTATAATAGTTTCTATATGTCTTAAAATGCATTGTGATGTTATAACAGTCATAAGGCATTACATGCATCAACACAACAATACACGGAACATATTACATTTGGTCTTCTAATCTATTTTGCATGACATTATAAGGTCTCATGAACATCATGGTGCTCTCTGTAAACATCATGGATGGAGAGTGTGGTTACTGCATGCCAACATACAGTATTTATGACAGCTCACTAGCTGTTTAAAGCAAACAAAAGGTTTATTGGTATTGCGTGTAACAGTGAACAGCTTGACGGAGCAAAGTGGAAATGTGGTGAGAAAACAGAACCACAGCCTCATTGAGAGAAAAGTGAGAAGTCTGCGCGGCCCACAGACCCCACGCTCATGGATGTAAATATGCAAAACACAATCGCTGTGAGTATGAATGGATTAAATAACTTCTCTTCCTGGCTTCCTGTTTGTCTCCCTCCTCCACTCCTCTTGCGTCAGTGTTTACTGCAGCCACATGAAATCCATATGCATGAAGATACATATGCATGATGTCACATTTTGACCTTTGTTACTGTACTGACAGCATGTTATGGATATAAATGCACGCTTTCTTCACCAAAGCAAAACAATGAGCTTTCATAAAGACATTATGCAAAAAGTAACCATACTGTTCATACTTTATGGGTACAGAAAGCACTGTGTTATTCATAAGTAATGACTTATGACTGCTGGTATAACACATTATGAAGGCTGATATATTACATGTGTAAATATACTTATAAGAATAAAAAAACTAGATAAAGACATGGGCTTTAAAGAAAGTTTTACTGCTTAGTTATTCACTTTTAAACTAATTGGTTTAAATAGCGGGTGTCAAATCTGACAATTTTTTTTTGTAAAGTATGTGTCTTTTTAATCATATAAAACAGTATTCAGATTATAGCATCGACAATCTGTTTGGTTTCATAAGAAAAAAAATTATCTTTGATGCAGTTCGTTTGGATGCTGATGAAGAAATAAGCTGGTCATGAGTTTTGTATGAGCTGTCACATATTCATGCTGTGTGTGCTTGATGAAACTTGGTCTCCACCGCCGGGATTTACCGTTCAATACATCACTTCACAAAAGACGTCTCAGTGCCTGGACTGTCCTTGACACATGCTAGGCCCATATCTGTCACTCATTGTTAATTAGTCACTCATCAATGCAACTCTGAGTTGATGCGAGGGTCTTTTAATAATAGTTTGATCTGCTGAGAGATGGAAACCCCTTTGTTTTACAGCCAACATTGCCTAATCCTACAGCCACGTGACATTATTGGTTCCACAGACTTCATTAACGCAGCACACAACACCTAATCAAGAGGCAAGGAACGTATAATGGCAACACATTCCCTCACAAGCCCAACGGAAACACTAGTTCACCAGAAGTTCAAGGTCTCTGTGTTTCCATGCAAACCTCTTAAAAGAACTGCAATAAAGCGGAGGCCGTTGCAATCTCTGGGCTCTCCCTAATGTTGGCTCTGGCAATGTGCTTAAGTAAAGCAAACATGCATAAATGTGATTTTTGTTACAAATGGTGATCAGAGCTAAAGCAGATGTAAGCTGGACGCCAGGGACACACATTAGCTGATAACTTGCTAAACTGCAGGCGATAAAGTCTGGAGGCCCAGAGGAGGACTGCTCAGGCTCAACTGTCAGCGCTGTTTCCCGCCTCTGCCACAAGCTGACAGGGGTTTCCACCAAACTGTAGGAAATACTGAACAGGTCGACGTATAAATGCTAAAAAATGAAAAGAAATAACTCATAAACTCAGCAGGAAAAGCGTTTCATGAGCAGAAACTGCAAAGATTGTGAGGACTGTTCTGTGCTGTCCTGAGTTGTGGGAAAACTCTGAAGTGTCCAAAAACTACAGGATGAAGGATCAAGGGAATTAACACCATGGAAACATTGCCTAATCCTTATGTCATTCTCGCATAAGTCACCAGCACAGTCCTACAGCGGCCGGCTGATAATGTCTCACTGTGTCAGTGGCGGTAATTATAAATACTGACTGAGCACATGTCCGTGCACGCCCGCTTCAACAGCCCCTTCCTGCTCAGGTCACCCAGAGGGCTCACTCAAGTAGCCAATAAGTTGACAATTCACTTATATAAAACTGCACTTTCCTACCAGAGGAAAACATCTGGTGTGCCATTTCAGGGGTGAGCACAGAGAGCCAGAAATATAATAAAAGTCTGCTGAGGTGTACAGTTACAGCAGAATGATCTCTTCAGTTCTCTACAGAAGGAACATTACCACTGGATAGTGTCTATAAAGTTATACGCTGAGGTGAGGAGGAGGACAGATGCACGAGTGTAAATTGTGGATAACGAAGGGGAGTTTCCACTTTTTCTCACTGTGGTCTCATGGTGTTTGTTTCATTATTGTCCCAGTGAACGTTAAAGGTGCAATATTTCTACTGTCCCACAGTACAAAATGAGGTGAAGGGGTCTGACGGATTAATCAATACCATGATTCTATTACTTTGCCTTGTTCAACAACAAAAAAATGTTCATGGCTCAACTATAATGGGAGGTGCGAGTAGATACTGCAACTGACAACTTTCTTTTCCTACCAAATAAAAAAGAGTTTCTATTACTGAACTGTACATTGTGCTATATTACCTCTTTATTAGATGTTCCTGTTACATCTCTTCTCTAGCTAGCTGGCCTCTTCTTATATTGTGAAAATTTGAGTTTTATATTTCTGTCAGTTAGAGGCTGTAAGCTTTGCCTCAAACCTGTTGATGTCCATCTTCTCAGGAGGTTGATTTAAGCCACTGTTAGTGCTCTTAGTTCCATAATGGCAACAGTTTTTAATAAAGGTTTTTATAGTCCACAAAGATCTTCTAGTTAAATTGAATCTTAACCTTGCAATCTTAATCTTAACCCCTTAAGCGATTTTTTTACCATTTAGGGGCAGCAGAAACTGCTGTAAACACAACACATTTATCACCTTTTGAGTTGATATAGTGAACGTGTTAGTTAATAGTATTTACACATCCAGCAGATACAGAGCAACATTAGCATTCAGTTGAAGTCGTGTATGTGTCCACCTGATGTCCAATATTTACTCTCTTTTTAGCTCTGTTTTGGGTCTCCACCAACTCCTGAGAAAAATATCTGACTCTTCAGCTGCGAAATGCTCCACTATGTTCACCAGTTAGTCATTGACTTTGTCTGTCTGTTTAGTACAGGTAGCGTACACAAAAATATAGAGTATAGCCGCGTTGAAGCCACTATGTGTATAAATTGTGTGATTAGATTGATGTGATTAGAGAACGTTTTTTCAATTATTGTGGTGGCATCAAATTCTGTTTGTGAAAATTAGAGAATTGGTGCTTTCTATTTATTTGCTTTTGAGTGTCAGAAGGGTCAAACTCAAGGGCGTGAAGGCTGGTGTTATACTATATTTTTCTTTCTGTGAACAAGAAATTACCAAATCCAACAATGTATCAACACATTTCCACTTCCCTAACCTGTCTATGGCTCTCATCACCAAGCTCATTTGTTCCTAATGAAGTAGTAAATATTTTAAAAAAGGGCCACAAATATTAAGTTTCATTTTCAAAAAAGGCTCAGTATAATTTCCTAAAACAGCTGGGCACTGTAGGTTTTAGAAAATGTCACCCAAACAACAGTAAGAAGTACATTTGTTGAGGACTATTTTCAGCCGTGGACTGATACACATTTGGCGCGCTGGTAAGCGGACATACACGGTGCATAATAACAGTGCCCAGGCTCATTGTAATCATTGATGTGTTTTTAGTAGTTTTTGGACAACAATGGGGGTCTGTGGCACGGAGGAATACTTGTGATCAGTCTTTATCTTTGGTCTTCATGGGATTTGTTGAAAATAAAAAACATATAAGTGAAACATGAGTATTGCCAGATTTATTCTTTAAGGACAGCTGAGATTTTTGGATAACTTCAGTTAATTTCTATTTGTCTTTTTGGCCTGTGTTATTTAGGTTCAGTGTCGAGGAATTTGGACCTCCTCTTCATGTTCTATCTACATGTTTGCTTCTCACCTCTCTGTCTGTAAGGTAACCTTGGAGGGCTCAACATTGGGGTTCTCCCACTCCATCTGATGGCAGTGCATGAAGTAACACAGCGTGTAGATCGCCTCGGGCGCCCAGTGAATCACACTGCTCTTCTGGTGGATCGGCGTCCCATTGTTGTGGTTCTTCATATACAGCGGCTGTAGGTGGTGCATGGCCCGTGACACCAGGTCACCTACACACACACACACAGACACACACATCATACAGGGAAACACAAAAGGTAGATGAGTAATGTAAAAGGAAGTCATGTGCAGGCATGAGGGTGAAAAGACAGGAATATTTTGGGAACGCGGCCTTTAAAAAAAAGACATTGGGGAATCATCCTCATTCCTTCCAGCCCCCATGGAGCTCACTCTGTCGGGAAATTGAGAGTTTCCAAGCACCACAGTCAGGAAAAAGACAGGGTTCATCGCAGTCCTCTCTGTGCAGCTCACAGGGGGAGAGCAGGAGAATAAGCATGCTCAGGACTGCACTGTGTGAAGAATGAATATTTATGGATAAACATTAGCTACTCCAAGCTATTTCCTCTGCATAATTTGTCAGTACTTTAAGGTCATCCAGTTGGGCTTGGAAAATCAAAGCTTGAGAGGACTCTGCTAATAAAAATTTGAATATTCTCTAGGCGGGTTTAAAAGAAAGTAAACAGTTCTTGGAAAAGCATGTTCAGCCCTTTTTTTTATACTTATGGGACAAGGCAGATTGCCTTTTAGTGCAGCAAATTCAGTTCATCAAAAATCAAGAGATGAATTGGAAGTTTCTTTCACAGCCAGCCAGATAGTCAAGACCACCTCAAGAAAACATTATGACTGTGGCACCTTAGTTATTGAGTGGCAGAGCATGCTTGCTTGAAACACAACCCTGTGTTATTACAGCGCGAACTCAAATCCCATTTCGCTAAATGCTGTCAGATTTCTGTCACTTCTCCTTCCTGTCTAGACCCACTGCACTATGAGAAAATGTAATGAAATTCTGAAACGGGGTCGATCTAAAAAAAAAAAAAAAGAAAAGAGAAAACCCTCTGTGTCATATTGTTCTGGTCAATTTGATACCATTCAAGGCAAAGAAGTAATAGAACACGATGGCACTTGGTTCCCCGGTCTAAATGAACTATACTGTATGTGTGCCTATACAATACAAAGCGGGAACAAACAGCCATTCCCTCGGACAAAAGGGTTTGTTTAGCATCAAAATTGCGCTATTTGGCGCCTGCCAAGATTCCATTTACCCTCGACAATGTGAGGGGCGAGTGTGAAAAGGACGCCTGAATGAGGGAAGAGCATTCATGCAATGAAATAGTCAATCTCTCAACTGTCCTTTGGGAGCAGTGGGGCTGTGCTGATAGAGAAATGCGCTGGACAACATCTACTGATGCAATGAGCAGGAAATATTATGACAGGAATGCCCACCTCTTGCACAAACTTTAAGTTGAGGCCCTGCAGTTTCTTGCTGTCGCTATCTGTCTCTCATCCTGCGCCTTTCTCTTAATTGTGCCAATGGGAATACAGATAAGCTTGTAACAGTGCCCTCTTAAGCTTGGTAAGGGGAGCCGAGGTGGTCAGCGACAGCCAGTTCTCATGTCTTATTTATGCTGGCCTGTGACATTTCCTATGCCAGCAGAGGAGGCTGGCATAGGCTGAGGGGGAAGATTATTTCGAACACAGAAAGAGTGCAACAGTAGCGAAGGAGCAGCAGCTTAACACATAGAGTGAGATTACTGCCGCTCCTTCAGCAGGTATACGCAGAAAGAACTGCTGAAAAAGGATTAACTCATTGTTTTCAGTGACCATATATCAGCACTGAGCTGTGGGGATTCTTTATTTTGGCTGAAAAATAGGAAGGACGGACGGAAGGAAGTACAGCAGTTAAATAAGCTAAAACGTCAATAGCCTTTTCATTATAAGATTCAAGCCTTTAATCAATACCTCATCCTGGGTAATTAATTCTTTCTGCTAACAAGAGGAGGAGAGGTGGAGGACACGCGCAGCAGATCCTGCTCCTCAGGTGTCTCAGTGATTACCTTTTAGCAGCGGGACTATACTCTCTCTTTGTTTTCAAAGCTTTAAAAACCCCCTTAGAAAAGCAAAATCACACAAATATGCCATTTTCCAGAGTATAATGGTACCGCTTTGATTTACGGGGGATTTTATGAGAGTTGGCACCTTTAAGGTCAGTAACAGGCAATGCAGCTCCCACATAACAAGCAACTGCTCATTACTTCAGAGAGTGTGAAGGCTGTTTAATGTTTAATGGTGAGAGAGAAAGTATATCCTTTGGAGATGTAGAAATTAACTCTCATTTCTGATGGAGCAATTATATTCAAGCCTTTATAGGTAAATAAATGCGCAGTAACCAGCTTTCCTTTGGGTGTTGATGAATGAGTCCTTGCTGCACTGTGCAGCTGCTGCCATCATCACAGTTTCTGTGTTTCAATTATTCGCTGCTATGCAGGCCGTGATTACATTTAATGGTCGCCTGTGGCCATCCTGACTCAACAAGATGCTAAGCTATTCTTCCTGCTATTAGTTTTGTCCGTTTGAAAACAGCCAGAGCTTTTAACCACCAACTACCACGCATATCAGATAACACGGAGGGCACAAACACTATCTTTATGGAGCTGTTCCATCTAACTCTGGTGCAGCTAATGGGAAAAGACTCACTGAGAAAGAGAGAAAAATACAAAAGAAAGGCAACAGTTTAACAAAAAAAAAACCCAAACTGAACTCTCCTTGAATATAAAACACTGTTGATTATTCCTTTTAATGATGTGCCATGAGTGGAACTCTCACTAAGAAGGTCTTTCCTCATCATTATCCAACTCAGGACTGAGGAGTCAAACATTACAATCTGTGACAGGAACGAGCACACTGCGTCCCTGCAGTAGTAACCTGTCTGAGTCTGTCCCCCCCCCCCCCCCCCCCCCCC
>NTHP01000067.1:731146-756246 GCA_003416845.1 Oplegnathus fasciatus | reverse complement strand
GCTCAACAATCAGGACAGGTTAGTTTGCACACAAAGTAACATCACGTGACCACTCTCTGTCAGAGGTCTCTGGAGTCTTTATTAGAGGAGGCAGTGTGTTCTCAGAGGAGTGAGGATGGGAGACGTGATGTACATCAATGTTAAGTGAATTCCACGTGAGAAAACTTCACTCTTCACCAGCAAGCTGTTAAACAGAAGGTCACTATTATTGAATCAAAGCAAAATAATCACAGACACAGAAGAATTGCACTCATTTATTCTATGTTATTGCCTATCTCTGATTGCATATTGTTTTTGCCATGTGAAACCTTGTGAATTTGAGCCTATTAATCAAAATCACCATCACGGAGCAAAACACTAAGATGGAACATTTTACCATGAAGCACTAAAATCATTAAATTGTTCCATTTCCTATAAGATTCTGCTACTTTCATCAGATACCTGGCCATTCTTTGGTATTAAAAGCAACCACTGTCATCAGTGCAGATATGAGAAAAAAAACATCTATACGCTCTTAAAGCTGCCACAACAAAATGATCTTTGAAAGGTATGAGAGTACTGACGGCCATTAGCAGCATCTTCTCCTAGTTCTCGGCTGAAACATTTACAGGAAAACAGTCCTGATTCCATCACGCTGGACCCGAGAATAAAGCAAAAGATGAAAAGCGTCAAATGAAACATAAAGAGAAAGAAAGATCACGATTTCTGGGACTGCAGAGACCAGCTCCAAAAGCCTTTCCCTTGCTGTGGTAAAATGTACTTTGTGCTCCATGTCCAATAATAATGAATAATGATGTTTCAGTGTTTTATAATCAGTATTCATAACTAATATTGTGTGACAAAGTACCCACCCGGGAATGTAAGGCTAAACATGAATTATTAATAGCAGCATTATTATTTTAGTGCTAAATATAGGTAATAGGTAATTGCAGGTAATAAAATTACAGAACAAGTTAAAAGGCCATAATGAACATGACAAAGAAGCCAAGTCTAAAATCCAGCTGCAAGTGTCCATTAGTGGAGTTAAAGCTGTTACATATGAAAGGCAATTTTAAAAGTATTACAGAGTAAAAAAAGAACTCATTTCATTTTGCTCCTTGTGGTCTAGCAAGGCTCAGCAGGTTTTTGCTTGGATGAGGGATGCTGTCAATGGAAATACAAAAAATTGGTGATTGGATCAGTCTGTTTTGTTTTTTTTTCTGTACAGAGTGCTGTCTGTTAGCATCATCTGAACAACTCCCACAGTTTGCTGCTTGGTCAGGCTGCAAAAATTAAGATCGTGAGTTTTAGGCTGACCCCTTAAAGGCTGTGGATCTAAAGTTCTTGGGGGATTTGAGATTTGACAACCTTGAAACATTTAGGATTTATTGAATCTGACCTCCATACTGTTTTATGGAAGAAAAAGAAATTTAAAGTTTTGATATGATAAAACACTCCATCAGTTTGGTTCTAAGTAATATATCTAACAGATTAAAGGAGTAGTTTGAAATATGCCTATTTGCTTTCTTGCCAAGAATTAGATGAGAAGATTGATACCACTCTCATGTCTGTACGGTAAATATGAAGCGAAACATTTTGTTAGCTTTGGACAGACCCAGGCTAGCTGTTTCCTTCTGTCTCCAGTCTTAATGCCAAGCTAAGCTAACCATCTCCAGGTAGCTGTAGCTTTACATTTAGCGCCCAGACATGAGGTGTATATCGATCTTCTCATCTGACTCTCGGCAAGAAAGAGAATAATTTTAATAATTTCCCGAAACGAAATGCTGAACCATTCCTTTATAGTAAGAGAGGGAGGTTCAGTGCATGATGCTGCTGGTGGTTGTGTGGTTTGAGCAAACATATGAACCGACACAGAGAGGTCACTGTCATTTGACCTTGTTTCACTTTGTGGTTGTGATGTTTTCCAGCTGTATAGATTTACATATATATGGAGAAAGCCTACATGTATTTTTTATGCTCCACCCATCGGCGCTTCTAAGAATAGATTCGGTGGTATTCAATACATACCAAGTTGCACAAACAAGTCTGTGTGGAACATATTTGAAGCAGGATTTTGTCCGGCATGACTGAGTGATGGTGACACACTAAGAGTCCTAATAATTGCAGTATTTGCGGGACTGTCATTTCAAATATGCTAATTTGGCATTTTGGCGGAAGAGAAAATGAGAAAATACAAAGAGGTAAATCAGTGGCAAACCTCTAAAATTGAGTCTAAATGCCAGTGCAAAAAACTGTCCCTGCATCGGATGCAAATTTTACTGTGCTGGAGCAGCCAATGTTATTTTATTCCGTGAAATTCTTTTCATTCTTTTCAAAACTCTCATCTGTCTTTCTCTCTAACCTTGCCATCCTTTATTCTTTTTCTGTCTACCATCTTGCTCTCTTTCAAACACTCTATGTGACAGCCTGATAGTGCAATCATTGCCGGCTATTCTGCTTTTCTCAATTATTAATTTTTTTCCCCCCCAGCTTGAGCTGTGCGTCTGTTTGCAAATCCTATAGTTATTTACAGAATTCCTCTCCAGAGCTGATAACATTACCACCGGACTAAGCTCTGCTATTATCCGTCGGCCGCTCTGTTGTCTCAGAGTGTGTTTGCGCTGTCAACACAACAGAATGAGTCCTTGCTTGACCTCATCAATACAACATGGGCAGAGGACTGGCGATCTGCCTCGGAGCTGAGAAAACATACAGTGAGGAGAATTGGCTCACTGTTTATTCTGATGATAAATGTTTACACTAGATATACAGAAAATATTTTTCCAGCCTTGTCTTGACATACCGATGCCATGACAACAGAAACAGACCCCTTGCCCATTATTTGGCTTGAGGATTTTTTTTTAATGTTGTCAGGCACATGAGGAGATAATCTGTGCTTATGTGACTGATTTTGTTATTCTTCTGTCAGAGGACACTCAGAGCACTCAGATGTGTTTTGTTGAATGAGCTGCAGAGTTGCACGCAACCAAGAAACAAAACTGTTCATCACTTCCAATGAGCATCTTGATTCTATGATTATATCTGATTATATCAAATAGGAAAACATGGAGTCGTATTCTCAGTGGTTTGCAACGCAGCTTGCCAGTGCAGATTTGTTGAGGACTTATGAAAGTTTGTCAGAAAGTTTCCATCAAAACAGGAAACAAGGTGGAAACTTTAATTGTGCTGAACTTTGCTTTGTCCAACTTTGGTTGTGTATTATAACTTTTGTTTCGTGAGTGAGGACAAGAGGGTGAAACATAATCAGTATGTAATTTCTCAAGCGATGCAGGAAACCTATTATTATTATATAAAACCAACTAAAGCCTATTTAAACGACTTCGTACTGTATAAACGTATTCAGAAAGTATTATGATGCCATTATTCTTTGAATAATGAGTACATTGGGAGTGGACAGACATTCAATTAAGTTTCGGAGCGCATGTCAGACTTAGAAGCTAAAATCATTTTTTAATGAATGGCTGTAGTTCATTAGAATTGCTCTCTTTGACACTGCAACTCCCACTGATTCACATTCATTTAAATAGGGGCACATACACATTTACAGCAGGATTATGATACAGCGATTTAGTGATAGAGTGGGACAATATTTGTTCCTATTTAACATCACATTATCATATCAGCCAATAATGTCATCCAACTCAAATGTGAAGGAGACTTCTAGTTGACTGCACACCTTCAATAAAACCTGCAATGAAAATATCTTGTAATTATAAATTCATTAAAGGCTTATTAAGACTAAGAGTCTACAGCCATGCTAGTTTCTCTGTGAGGCTGTGCTAGCTAAGATGGTTAGCATGGTATCCATCTGACAGGAATGCCATTAGTTTTGCAGGTATTTGGTTATAAACCAAAATATTGGACAAATTGGAATTTAGGCCAGATGATGGGGCTTGATTAAAAGTAAGGGGGTCATCAAAGTTATTACAATTCATCCCGAGGGGGACATTAATGTGTTTACCAAATTTCATGGCAATCCATCCAATAATTGTTGAGACTTGAAACCACAAATGTCAGCCTCATGGTATCCTCTGGGAATTTTACTGGACAAGTAAAAACTTTAATCTGCTGATGGCCCTAGGGGAAAGGTTAGGGGATGACTAAAGTCATTGGAATTTATTCGCTGGACACCATGAATATCTGCACCAAATTTCATGCACATAGCTTATTTCATGGACAAACAGGGTGTCGGATACGCACATCCCAAAAACTTTTACAGATGTTGGACCGAAAAACAAACTGAAGGCAAAGATCAGACAAAAAAATCTGCACACTGCACTGATGGCTCCCAGCAATTTAATTTAATAGAGTGACGTTTCGGTCTATTCACCTTATTTTCAACTGATATACGGACACAGTTTCTGTTTCTTTGTGTGAGACTTCTGGTCATTGGCTAGCTAACTCACTTTTCAGCGCAGCAGCCGCTAACACAACAACTTTTTGGACAATATGGCCCTCGAGGAAAACCGGAATCATTAAATACGCTAGTCAAGCTAGTTAGCTCTGTTGATGGAAACAATCAAACGGAAGTGCGGCACAAAAATCTGAAGTTTGTACCTTAGTCCATCCAATAGTTGTTGAGGCATTCCACAAAAACACGAATTTGAACCTCATGGTGGAGCTGGAGAAAAGATCAACCATGAATGTCTGTGTAAATTTCATGGCCATCTATCCAATAATTGTTGGGATATTTTTAGTCTGGACCAATGTGGTGGACCGACATTGCCATCCTTAGAGCCATATGGCTAACATGGCTAAAAAACACTCTATACCACTGAATAAGTGCGGCGGGTCACTCTGCCTGAGAGATGCTAAAACACCAAAAATAATGTCAGCTTTTGTATCAGATGGTTTAAATAGTGCTTCAGAGGATTTTCAGTCCAAGAACAAAATTCTGGGGGAAACACGAAGTATTGAACATGGAGTATTCTTTTGGCATGAAAATGGTCAAATTTAAAACTCTTGAATATCAGCCCAAAATAACAGGTGTCGGCAATTTCAGCTAAAAACCACAGCTACGCGCTGTCAGCCACATTGATCAAACCCTAATATACACAGTTTTTAAATGTATTTTTCAAGGGTAGATTCCCTGAACTTAAGTGTTCTTTTTCAGCAGCGTCATGCCTCGCACTCACACAGTCACATATGTTAGGTAGCCAAAAGTATGTGGACACCCAAACATTATACCCATATGTGAGTTTTGAACATCTCAATTCGAAACCAGTTAGTTTCGTTTTATTATCCTTTCGGAAATTGTCTTTGCACATTAATATGCTGCTTTAACAGCCTCCACTCTTCTGGGAAGGCATTTACAAGATTTCTAAACATGGCTGCAGGGCTTTGTTCCCATTTAGCCACAAGAGCATAAACACTAGACCTTTTTCACAGAAGACAGTTTGACTTGTCACAGTAGGAAAAGCACAGGTGTGAATAATGAAATTAATGATGGCTGAATTCCATTTTGCTGTTTGAGTTTCAGGATCCCGGTATTGTGCATGCTGGCTCACTGTCACACTGTCATGACTCACTGGGACACTTGAATACAACAGAGACCTTGTTAATGTTATTAGTAACACCTGTGCTTTTCCTGCTATGACAAGTGTCTGCTGTGAAAAAAGCCTATTAGTGAGGTCGGGTACTGGTTTTGGGTGATAAGGCCTGGCTAGCAGTCGGCGCTCCAATTCATCCCAATGGTGTTGGATGAGTTTAAGGTCAGGGATTTGTACGGGCAAGTTCTTTCACACCAAACTTCGGAAACCATTATGGATCTCTATTTGTGCACAGGTGCATTGCCATGTTGAAACAGATAAGGCCACAAAGTTAGAAACACAATATTGTCTAAATTATCATCACCTGGCACTGACCATGCATAGACAGATTACCACATGGGCAAAGTGGGCACGTGCCCAGGGCCCTAGAGCCAATGGGGGCCCTTGGCCTGAAGATATATTATTACCTTTTTTTTAATGCGTAAACTACTTTAGTTTTTAAAATATTGGAGTAAATGTGATTTTGAAAATGAAGTATGATTATGAAATTGTTTGAATGTTTTGTAAATTAGCTGATTAAATCACGTAATGTCGTAATGGGTAATAGGTCAAATGTCAACATATAGCCCGTGGTCATGATAATCCGTCAATGCTGAAAACAATGCTCAATTGTGGATTACAGTTGTGCTATTGTGCAACCAAACTCTGTGTGCTTGGGGAGGGCACACGCAGTGCACGTGTAGGCCTACTATTTGTGTGTGTACGTAGGGGTCCGTGGCGAGTTTGTGTCCAGGGCACATGGTCATGATAATCCGTCCATGCACACACACACACACACACACAGCACATATGCGACTCACTGAGTTCAGAGATGCTGCCCACTCTTGTGGCCAGTAAACACTGTTCAATGGAGCGCAGCTCAGACTGACTGTAGGCGTTTCCGTCTCCGCTCTTCCCCGCTCGTTGCTGCTGCTGCTGCTGCTGGTCCCTGTGAAGAGTCAAACCCTCAGGTAGGCTGAGCACACCTGCGCGAGAGATAGAGAGAGAGAGAGGGACATTACATCAATGGCATGGTAGACTACAGTAATTTCACTTCACTGGGCAAAAGGGGAATAAAAAACCCAGTATCCCATATTAATGTGTAATCATTTGTGTGAAGAGCGATAATCTGAATGAGAAAACAATGGAGGCCATACAAGATAGTAATTATGCCTCCTGGTTGCAGCTGTCAGAGAACTCTCCCAAAGGTAATAATGTGTAATAATTCAAGCGCATTTTCATTAGTCACATCTCTGCATGTTAGTTAGCCTTCCTCGCTCTGAGGGTGACGAGGCAGACTGCTCTCCATTTCGCTTTGCTGACAGTTTCTTATTCCTCTGCAGCTTCGTGCTGCACCCTTCTTACTGGTTGCAGGGTGTCAACTTATGAAATGGCTGAAAGCAGTGACTCTCTGCTTAGCCCTTTAATCACTGTGAAAAAAGTACCTTTGGCTTTAATGGCTCCTTTCTCATAATATGCTGCTAATTTAATGCACATGCTGCCTGTGGCGAAGGTGACATTCTTCATTCATCTTGTGGGAGCAGACAGTTGCTTTTAGGGCGATTCAGTTTCACTTTTCACCATTGAGGGCAGTAGATAAAAACATGCAAGGGACTGTAAGAAAATGATTAGGGGGAGGGGGGATTCAGAAAAGGTGGAGGGTTATGTGATAGCTCTTAGTTCAAAATTAAAAATTGTCTAGAATTGGAAGTAAACATCCATCCATGCCATGGCATCCATGTCAAAACCTGCTGCCTACATTTCCCAAAACTCAACTCGACCACCGACAGATTGGACTGTGATTCAGGTGTGTTATGCTAGTAGTGGCTGATGTAGCCTCGAGCTGCTAACATCAAGCAGAGATGAGGAGCGGTCCACAGAGGTCTGATAAGATCACTTCTTTCTAACACACACCTCCAGATTTTTTTTCATTTTAAAACTTGTAGTCTTTAGCACCAGCAAAAAAGGCTCTTTAAAAAACTGAAATACTTTTAGCCTCGCTCCCTACTCCAACAGTCCCCAACGATACAGAAAAAGTAGTTAGTTTGTATCAATATCTCTAATATCTCCTTTGAATATACAGCAACCAAATCCTAAAATGTGCTGATTTGAAAAGGCAGGCCTCTGATTATACTCTACTTTTGTGTTTGCTATTCACCATGCATCATACAAGTAATAAAAACTGTGTAGCCAAAACATCTGGAAACAGGTTTCTTGGTAATAAGTCACAGTTATTTAGCTTATATAAACCTACAGAGCAGCTGCTTACAGAGCAGCAGCCGTATCACCATCTCATCTACATCTTTCCTCAGGTCAGGCCAAAGAGCTACTGACAACCTGCACGACCCTGGAACAAAGAGCAGGAGACATCACCATCTGCTGCACCAGTGTCAGGTGTCCTAAACAGCTGCAGTTTTCAGCCAAAGCTCCAGAGAAGCCAACGAGATCAATTTTGAAGGAAAGAAACTTTCTCTCTGTTTCTGCAGGAGCTTGTCTACAGGGATTACGCTGAAACACCTCCTTTATTGCTTTTATTGCGAGCAGTTGTGGAAACTCCAGGAAATCCATCTTAAACCATTTATAGCAGCAGGAAGGCTACCCTGGCACCTTCCCCACTCCCACTTTCTTCTCAAACAATTATATACCAAAGTAAATAGCCCACTCAGAGCGTGACCACAGGAATCACGACCCGCCTCTTCTGATGTGCACAGACTAAAGGTGTGATATGGCTGAATATTACCATAACTGGGTAATGGATGAAAAAAGTCTCTTTTACTTTAACCCTGGCCCTGTAATCAACATCTGTATGTTTTATTTATTTATTTGTCCATTTCACTTGATGTAATTTTCTGTTGGAGGTTGTTGCAGCTGCAGTAGCAACCACACCAGCTGCCAGCATGTACTGTAGGGCTGCATGAGTAGACCTGAGACCTAATACTTGCTCTGAAAAACATGAATAAAAACACCTTAGCGTTACACTTGAGCTTTAAATGTCCAGCTCCTTAACCTTGGTGCAGGGGAATAACAGGACCAGCTGACAGTGAAGTGCTGAATGCTCTCAGGATGGACTGAGGCAAGGTGACTCACTGGCTCTCTGCGTCCTAATGCAAGGCACTGTCTACCCTCGGGGAGGAACTGATGGAGCTCTTACATGCCACCGACTGTAGCCGCTCTCTCTCTCTGTGTGTTTGCGTGATGAGGACTCTTGTCACTATCTTCCTCCTGATTGTCACTGCACCAGAAATCTCCCTGGAAACATAATGTTCTCAGGTTTCAAACTACAGTATTAATGCACACAATGTTTTAAGCTGTTTACTGGCCATAATCATAATGATATAACAGTTGTTTTAGGATGTATAGTGGCAAGGGATGATATTGGGCACCTGCCACTCTTTAAGTGGACCAGTCGTGTTTGCCATATGGCAGCTCTTCAGTGGAGAGGAGAGGAGGCTGAACGATGCTCCAGGCACGACACTGTCACTGGAGAAGAAGTAATGAGTGCAGGAGTTCCCATTAAGATGTCACTGCATGCACCTTAGTCATATTCTGTGATAGGCAGCCACACAGAAGAGATCCAGTGCATGCTCAAACACATATTCCACATTCACTGCCAGAAAAAATAGTTACTTTTAGCCAAAATATTACCACAAATACATAGTGATAAACGACTTCCATCTTTGTTTTTTCTTGATGAGCCTTAACGTTTAAATCTGTCGCAATGGATTTGGGTTACTACGTGAAGTGTTTTGGTTAGATGTTTAAAGGAATAGTTTTGGGAAGTGTGGTTATCCCAGTCTCGCCTCTGTGCAGTAAATATGAAGCTACAGTTAGCAGGCAGTTAGTTTAGCTTAGCATAAAGACTGGAAACAGGGGGGAAACAGTAAGCCAGGCTCTGTCCAAAGTTAAGAAAATCTGTCGACCAGCAGCTTTAAGGTTTACTAATTAACGTGTTATATTTCGTTCGCACTGGCCGTGTGTGGGAGGGTGCCTGTGTGTTTGTGTTCAGCTCAGCCTATTTCCCTCCAGTCTCTCAGTTTTCTTCTCATCTCTGTGTGCATAAAGCAGATTCATAAAGCCCTGGGATAAGTGTGGATTTTCCGTTCAAGTTGAGAACTTTTCAACTCGGACAAACACGTCTTCGTGTCAGTTCACGCTAAGCTAACCGGCTGCTAGCAGTAGCTTCATATTTACTTTCGGGCAAGAATGCAAACAAGCTTCCCAAAATGTCAAACTATTGCTTTAATCTCATTTCTGGCAGTGAGTAGTTTTTGCTTTATCTGAAGATTGTTCCATGCATAGAAAATGTTTTTTCAATCACTGAAATCATGTTATGAGTTGTGCAAAAATACATTTCAGAGCTTACATATTACAGTGACGCTAATGCTGTATATGAATGAAAAAAACATTGCAAAATTTTACATTTTCCATTCATTTTTTTCTCTGGGTCTGTGCTGTAGTTTGGATCCACTCTGACTTGTCTCAGGGTTGACTAGAGCAGTGGGGCAGGGACTATGACCTCGATGTGGCTCCTACCCTGCACTTAAATCTATTTTGGAGGGACACATAGTGAAGTGCACTTCCCCAAACAAACTGCAGCTCTGCAGGAGCACTGGCTTTGGGTTTCACAGACAGACGAGATACAGAGTCGAGCTTTGATCGGGCAAAACATGAATGTACTGTACAAACAGGTACACTAAAGCGACAATCAGGCAGGAAGTAAGACAAATACAGCATGCATGATGCAAACACAGTATAAGAGAAATACTGTTTTAGTGCACCATTGTGTCTCTATTAATCATGTTGTTACTGTTGTTACTGTACATGGATCACAGTAGTGCTGCCCCACTCTAGGCTCCGGCTCTGTTCTGCCAGGCCAGATGGCTACCATATGTATACCGAGCGAGTGATCATAGAGGGAGACATAGCGAGATGGAAAGCGGGAAACAGAGTAGTGACGTGTGTTAAGATGTGTTAGAATGCCTTTCCTTCTCTAAATAGCTGCTTTATTCATGCTGCATAACATTCACCGTGTGTGGAGTTGTAGAAAAAGAGGTGTCAATATGAAACTGTGTTTTTTTTTTTTGAAAGAGTGTTATTATGCCTGAATAGACTGTAAATCTCCAGAGGTACGTCTCGGTTTGGGCTCTCAGGTGACCACAGTATGGTCTGAGGTAGCCACAAGTCTTTAATGGGTTAGTCCTGTGCCAGCCACGGTGGGTATGAAGGAAGACTGTGCAACCACGAGTCCTGTGAGAAAATACATGTGCACATGCAAATGTCTGTTTAAATTAGGAAACCGGCAGAGGGAGAAGCCATGTGAACACTGAATGAACCACACACACACAAATGCTAATGTACAGTCAGTAGCTGCAAACAAGTTAATCACAAACCGTGTTGCATACAACACTGAAATGCGTGCACACAAAAGCAGATGCACACGGATAATTATTAGTAATTAAAAAGTCTTAATCCCAGGCACTTCATGTCTAGTTGAAGTGGGACGCACTCTGCAGAGAGAACAATGTGTTCAGCTAAATCCAAACTGAATATTTCCTTTTGCTGGGCAACCGCATTCAGGAAACAGTCTGTTGATGAAGATGCTCTTGCTGTCCCTGATACAGAGGACCTAAAAAGCTCCCGAGTTTGCATCATGTGTCGCTCTGAAAGAAACACACGAGCCTCCTGATGTGTTCCTACGCAAGTATGAGTAAACCGCCAAAGGAAATGCATTCTGATGGTAGGTTTAGATTTACTTTGTGTTCAGACTATCAGTAAGAAGAGCCCACTGTAAGAGCCAGATATTTCCCTCGGGAGTTGATAGAGACCAAAACAGACTGTAAAGGAGAGTGAATATTGTACTTAAAATTCGCCAGGTGAAACGTGACTCCACATGAATAATAACTGTTGCTCTTTATTCGCTGGATGTGTAAATAGGCAGCTGTTCGCTAATACTTTCTCCATAACAACTTTCTCGGTGAAAATCACCCTGTGTTGTGTTTCTGCTGCCCCCCGGTGGCCACACCAATTTTTCCACTTCAGCCGAGCATAAAATCTTTTTTTTTGTATTTGTTTTGTTTTGTATTTTTTAATGTGCAAATTGAAAATGCACATAAAAACGTACTTATAGATGGATGATATACATTTCAAATTTCTTCGTTGAATTTTACAAACACACTTTAAACAGCTTATGGAAGCACTAATAAGTTAGATTCAGCTACTGATAATAGCTGTTAATATAAACTGTTAATTTTTGTATTAAAACGTCTGTCACTCAATTTGGGAGTGATAGCAGCCGTTTGCATGTTTGATTATTGGTGGTGGGGCTGCTTTTTTCTTAACACTTTAATCACAGATTGGTCCTTCCTTTCTGATAGTAAGTAATAAAATCGGATGCAGAACTTATGAGTTAGCATCAATTAGCTAATGCTAAAAGATAGTAAAGATAAAGATAAAGAGATGAGAGGTCAGCTGAGTGGAGGCTGTGGCCACTGAATCATTGCAGGCAGCTTAGAAAATAGCAGCACACGGGAACTAAGAGCTAAAAAAAGAGACAGACGTGAATAAGCCAAGCAAAAAACACACATGCAAGTACATACTATACGAGTCATCAACACACAATAGACCATACACTCAAACACACACACACAGACGGAGGACTTGTGACGGGTGACCGACGCACAACAAGGACACAACTAGAATTACGCAATCTTCTCCAATCAGAGGGAAACCAGCCTTCCTGCGGGCTGTGTGTTATTCCACCCCGAGGTAGCAGCTCTTTTGCTATTATTTCTCTCTTTTCATCTCATTTCTTCTGTCAAGGGTAATAAGTCTGTGTGTAATATCCATGAGTCGAACGCTTCCCGCAGGATGCTTTCCAGACAATGCTGGCAATCAGCAGCAGCAGGGAAAAATCTGAAGTCACTGAGCCGTAATCTCTCTGCTCACCCTGCACTACCTCTCTCTGAGCTTTTTGGGAGAGTCTTAAAAAGCAGCGCTATGCTACTATTTTCTTCCTCACAATTATCTCATATAATCTGATACGGGGAGGTAAAGAAAAAAAGTGGGCTTGTGTGGTCTGTCGCATTACAGTAAAATCAAGCATGGAGTCGCTGTGAATTATGACTGAAAAACACGAAAAGCCTCTGAACTTTTGACAAACAGACGCAGCAATCCCGCTAAATGCAACAATGTTCTGAAGTAATCGCTCATTTAGCACTGAGGGCACTGGGGTAATTAAAGGATATGACTAATGTCATAAAATGAGATTTGCTGCAAGGGGATATTTTCCTTTGGGTCATTTTAAAGGGGTGACATCATATTGAGCTGCTTGTAAACACTGGGAGCTTTTAAGCGAAAGACGCTTTCGGACATGAAAACGCAGAGCTGTAAATTTGAAGCAAAGTGCAAAGTAGATAAGACGGTAAATCCTTAAGACGGGAAAGGTGCGGTCATTGCCTGTGTGCAATGTGTGCATGTTTGAATGTTTGGTCCTGTGTGTGTCTTTGTGTGTGTGTGTGAGATGAAGGTATTCCCAGGAAGTGTGTGTATCTTGATAGCTGGTCAAAAAAAGAAACACAACCACAACTCTCATCATGCACTATTAATGGTGTTTACCAACATTTTTACAGTAGCGTCTGTTTAATGAACATTTCCGCACTGCACATTTCTGTAACCCTGAAAGTACACTGCAGAGACTCTGAATGGCCTTTTCTTGTGAGAAAACCTGCTGCAGCATCCACATTTCCCCGCTCCTCCTGTCATTTCTGTGCGTCCCTTGAGAAAATGTCACTTATAAAAGCAAAAGCTTCACAGTGAAAAGAGGAAACACGCAGCGAGCAAGACATTTGCAACGAGGGGGAAGAGCGGATGATTCAAAGTATTCTGGGCAAAATCACACAAAAGGGCTGGATGTAAGGAGCGATGACGAACGATGACACCAGGGTTTGTAATCCACGGTGCGGCCTGTTCAGTAGAGGATGTATAGGGTGATGGGTGTGTAAAATGTCTTGTTCTCTTAATGACACAGTTAAAGGACATTCTATTTTCTCTTATTTTCAAGAAATCCCATGAGATACTAACAAGTATTGCCTGTCACATTGTTGTATTAAAAACACATCAATCAGCCACATCATCGCACTGGGTGTTCCTTAATTACAATGAACATGAGCACATGTGTGTAGTTTATTTTGAATCAATCCCGCATAAACTGTCCTGGTGCTGAAGACCCCGTAGAGCACCAAATGTGTATTAATCCGCATCTGAAAATAGCCCCCAATATATGCACTCTTTACTCCTGTAATTTGCTAAAAACTACAGTGCCCAGCTGTTTCAGGAAATTACTTAAAATACTTAATACTTACTTAATATGTATATCTTCAGTGGGAACAAATGGGCTTGAGAGCCACAGAAAGGGTAGGGAAGTCATAAAGTATTGAGAGACAGGCTAACACATAGTTGGGGTTTTGTTGATAATAAGAATAATATAGCATAACACCAGCCTCATCCTTTAAAATGTGGTCATGCCATCTATGTTTCATTCCTGTGGCTCCCGTGGTGCACAGTAAGCCCTCACACGGGCCGCAGTCTACATTAAAAATAGTACTTTTCTGTTTTCCAACCAGGCCACTTTCTTGTCTATATTCAACTGTTTGTGAGGTTTCTTTCTGTTTCTTCTTCTATGACCTTTTCTGTTATGTCTTAAATGGTGCACACACACATTCAGACATATCAGCTACTGTATGCGTAATATCCATTCAGCATCGACACCTGACTGCCAGCCCAATAATTTTCCCGCTGCTCCTCCCAGGAGCCCAATGTCTGCAAACTGGAAATAATCTGATAACTGCTGCCATCCCTGCAAACCGGCCAGACCCTCGGTGTCTCGTGCGTCACTACAGAGTTATGTCAAACGCATGCCCTGCTCTTTCCTTCCTCGTTTGCTTTCTAAATGCTGGTTTTGTTGTATTCACAGTGGGCAGACGAGTCAGTTATCAGTCACCTGAGTGATAACACCCTGCACAGTGTAGAACTATGAAGCTCCTCTTCATATGAGGATAAAAACACAATGTCACAGTGTATTTGTGAATTCAAATGAATGTTTGTTTTTCTTATACATATAGGTTTGACTTTATCTACTTGGTGCATGCGCATGTTTATGGTTTTATAAGCCTTTTTAAACCAATACACTAACAGTAGATAAAGCAAAAACAGCACAGACATGAAAAAACAACACTCTTTCCCCTAACATTGTGATTATTAACATCAAAGAATTCCTTGAGCGGTTTATGCGACTTTCTTTTCCGAATGTTGATTCATTACTTTTCTCTGAGTTGTTTCAGGATGGGAGACCAGCAATTTATGAGGCATAAAGCCCCAAATTGCTCTGTAATTGTTTAACTCACCTAGCGTAATCTATCATTCTGACTTCGTAAAGTGGCTGCATGTAGCACAGACATTGACTGGAAGTGGGCCACGCCTGGCAGAGAGTGATGAGGCCTGGGGCTGTGTGCCGCTCCCTGTTGCGTCCCCCTACCCCAGCACCTCCTCCAGGGGGATGACCCTCACTGTTCAGGCCCTCCGTTAGCAAATATCCCTGTCACTTTGATAATGTGAGAGCACGCGTATCAGAACTGTGATCATTCAATTTTGAACAATGCTCTAAACCTCAGGGGAGGAGCCCCTGTGACCTTAATCGTATCGCTTATTATGGAAAATGTGGAAAGTCTGACAAAAAACAATGTCCTCTTTGTGAAGTCTTGAGAATGAGCGATCGCTCTCATAGTTAGGGGTGAACATCAGCCAGGCTGTAATTGAGCAATTTGCAATATCACTCACTAAATCAGTCATGCAAGCTCACCTTTCAAAAAACACACATCCTCTCACACTTTTAACCCATAAAACTCCAGAGACAGAAACAGTGCTGCTGCTGCCTCGTGCATCATAAACAGAAATCAGCAAAACACCACGCATGCAACACACAAGGTTTCAAACAAGGATATGTTCCCAAAGCAGGATTGTTATTGCAGGTTAAAAATGTCACAGCCCATGCCGACAGTACATCCTTTAACGAAACACACAAACCGAGCCAAAGCAAATATTGAAGGTATCATATTTTGGGTGTCTGCCCTGCTCCAACTGACTCCAGTCAGTTGCATGCAGCAGGTAGGCTGGGTCTCCCTCCTGCTCCTCTGGGCTCTCCCCCACATGTTTTCCCAGCCTCCTTCTCCCCCCTACCCGGGCACACTGGCTCTGCTGTGAGAAGCACGGAGGGCGGAGGAGACTAGCTGGCAGGGAGCAGCCACTTCAAATCCAAATACACAGGCACGGAGCTTGAATGTGCATGCACGCTCACAAACTCATCCCTGCACGCACACACGCAGACGTACACATCTGCGGTACGTGCACATGCAAACACACACACACACATACACAGTATCCCTCTTTTCCTCTGTTCCTGCTTCACTCTGCAGTTGTGAGATTCATACACGCTGCATGCCAGGAATATAAATGCAAAAAGGGAGTCATTGTTGAAACGGCCAAGTCCAGTGTTCAACTCTCTGCTCAGTTCCTGAGGTGGGGTTCACCTAAAAGTTTAAAACAGCAAAACATGGATACTGAAGTCTTTCAAAGACACAAATAGTGCACAACTCAAACTGTGTAGTTCAGAGGCTTCTGACCTCGCACTCACACTTTGTTCTGAAAAGAAAAAAATCTCTTGAGAAATGTTTCAGAACGACTTGATCCCCCAGCACGATAAATCAGGAAACTAGCACTTCTCTTCATCATGTTTATACTCCTCTTCCCTCAGTGATTATTCATCTTCACCATCAAAACACATCTCTGCTGCTACACCCCACTAACCAGCATAGCCACATTTCCCCACATGTCCCATCACAGTGTTGTATCCTCCATGGTCCATGAAGGGGATGTACAGTTCATCATCATCAGGTCACTCATGCTCAACTCATTAGTGGTAATTAATGGCGGCCAAGTCCCAGGCCGCCCCAGGCACTATGGAGTCCAAACCTAACCCGGGCCGTCCCCACCCCGCCCAGAGGAGGCAGGCACAAGTTGTTTTTCTGCTTGGTTGGCTGTGGCACTTCATCTGTGCAGCTTAATGCACTTGGCTGCATAGCCAGAGCTGGAAATTGGCCAACCTCAGAGAGCTGCGATTAAAAAANNGCCTTTGAGAGGGCCGCGCATGTGATGTTTTGCTTTGAAAATCGCGACTGTTCATGTGAGATTCTGTGAAGTGTGTCCACGTGCATTAACACCTCAACAGTATCGACAGAAAGCGCTCTCATTAAACTGTATCATTTATCCTTCTCAAGGTACTTTTGAGAAGCTATGAATGAAGGCTACGCATGAAGTACATCAACCCATTATCCCAAATGGGTGTAGTGTTAACTTGTTTTCCAAATGTTCTGCTTGCCTCATTTCTCCACTTGAGGCCAACTTCTATGGTCCCAAAGTCAGTGAGGCATTAATGCAAGCCAAGTACAGAGAGTTTCAGTAAAGATTAGCACAAAGATGCCAATGACCGGCATTATTGAATGCATGATTGGTTGACTGCTATTCCACAAAAAACTCTTCTTAGGCAGTCATTATTAATTGCACTGAGCGGGCAAATGACATGAGAATTCATGGACTTATAAGCCTTGTGCCAGGCTTATGAGTCCTGTGTCTTGTTCAGCAAAATGAGAGCAGTAATACCCAGAAGCCTGTCACAGTTTAATATCATGCTGTCAACAGTCTTGTGGTAAAAAGTCTCCACACTGGTATTAATAGGCTTGTGATTTTTGCTCAGACTGCCATCCATTCTTCATTCACGTCTTGTTGTTGCTCTGCTCGCAAGTAATTCCGCAATTGATTTTCTCTGTTTGCGTCACTTAGTGCCCTTAAGCCATTAACAGCAGTCTCTTCTGTTTTCACAATAGACACTCTCATATGCATTATATAATGCTGACTTGGCTGCCAGGGGTATTGCAGCCAAGGTCTTGATGGAGGGTTTGAGTATGAATAGAGGGCCTACGCCTCGAACTGAAACCTGCCTTCTCGAGTTTTCCAAAACACTCAGCTGCCTGTTCCAATCAGAGGGGAGATCAAAGTTAAACCTCGGCTCGGCCATTACGCTTGTGGGCTTTGCTATTTTCTTTAAATTTTCTCCAACAATGCCCCCTCTTGGACTGCACCCATGAGTGACCCTCGTGTGTATGTTTGGTATTAGTGCATGTTTGCGCACAGTGACAGTAAAGCGTGCCGTGGCGAGGAAGTGCCTCAGAGCATGCGAGCTGGCTCTATAAGCACGGATGTGTTTTCTGCCTTACTAGAGATTAGCCTGCGTGTCTGCACACAAGGTCGCTAATCGTCCTTTGACTCCTTTCACGTAAGATGATTTGAAAGTGTGGTAGTAGTCTATATGAATCACTCCATGCCACGTCACATTAGCTACCTTTATGTTATCCACGCAGGGGTTGTGCGGCCCTCTCATTCCCCCAGCCATGTCAAAGTGAAGGATGAGTGACGGTGACACAGCCTTTAAATATGTCAGGGGCCATCAACCACCATGTAGATAGACGGCATCAAATCAGTTCAGCTATTTAAAAAGTGGTCTTTCATTCAGAGCGCGAGTCACTGCAACTTCCACAAAGTGACCATTGGTGGTGAACGGGAACCAAAGCCTTGAAATGACATGTGAGTGTGATCTGAAGACCATAGTGAAGCTGCGATAAAAGTATCTAGAGGTAGAGGCTTCTTTAATAAAATAAAAGCAAGGACTGAGCTATAAAGGTCTCTGCTTAACATTCAAGCCTTGAAGGTGAATAACCAGACTAAAATAACAGGGCAATAAATTTAGACCAACTGTTGGGACTCTAGAGTTACAATTACATTTGCTTTGGCCATGTCTTCATCTGTTACAGGTACTGTAGGATTCTTGCTTGAGGCAGAGCACGCATCAGTTCTTATTCTGTCCATTACGCTGGATAACAATCTTTGTTTTAGTAACTGTACCTGCCATGACCCTTAAGTGACTTCAACCCACTTACACAATTTAGGTTTTTCTAAAAGTCTGCCTACACGCTGCTGTTCTGCCAAATTTCTTCAACAGCTTCTTTTTCTTTCTTTCTTTTTCTTTTTTCAACATTTAAGGTTCATCCTCAACCTCAGCAGGGACCCGTCCGGTCCAAAGTGATTGATGTGGAAACAAAACACAGAAGACGGAGAGAAAAATGTTCCCTCAACAGCAGTGCATCTGAATCCAGTGATAGAGCTGCCTTGAAAACAAACAGCAAAATTACATTGAGTGCTGCACACTGACATCTTGACAATCAAAAACCACACTGTAGTTTAGAGTCCCTGCTTTGAGGGCATTATGGGAGCTGCTGTTTGGCAGCCATGTTGGTTTGCATGTCCTGGTAGCAGTGCAAACTTGTCTATAAACACACCAAAAGTGAAGGAGGTATCTCACTGATACAAGTTCTTTATAGGAGCAGTGTGGACATTTAGGAAATATTTGCTTTCTTGTTGAGAGTTAGATGAAAGGATCTATACCAGTCTCACTGACACAAATATGAAACTACAGCCAGCAGCCGGTTAGCTTAGCTTAGCACAAAGACTGGAAACAGGGGGAAACAGCTAGCCTAGCTCTGTCTGAAGGTAACTTCCTGGAGTCAGGCAACCAGCAGAGAGCTAAGTTTACAGGCTGTTGGCTATAGTTTCATATTTAATGTACAGACATGAGAGTGGTATTGATCATCTCATCTAAATCTGGGCAAAAAAGCGAATAAGTTCCCAAAAGTCAAAATATTCCTTTAAAAAATGTCATGTCTTTCATAAGAAAATAACATGGGCCTACAGCATATTCAGAATCTATCACTTCATATATTAGTTACCGAAGCTATTTAAGTGGCAGGTGCGTACATTGATGGAGAACGAAGCAAGAAGAGGGCAGGTAGTTCGGGGACATGGAGACAAAGCGAAAGAGATTGTCAACTATCACGCTAACCCCAAAATCCCAATGAAAAGATACAGTAGGGGCAGACTCTGCCTATTTTTGCACAGTTACATTCATTTTGTCTGTCCCAGTACACCTGGCAACATAATCATGAGTGGCAACAACTGAGAGGAAATAGGTAAAAACTAATTTGTTAGCTCACAAGGAGGAAGATATTACTATTTTCATGAAAGCGGAAAGAGGCAGTGAATTTTTGGGGCAGGTATGTGTCCAGGGAAATGGGAATGTGTTTGTGGAGCGAGCTGCCAGTCCTGGAGAAAATCGGACCTTAAAGTCAGACTAGGTGTTGTGGTCAGACAGCACAGTAGGTTGTGATTTCTGAGGAGCTCACAGTGTGATGGGAGGATGCAGCAGATGAGGCGTATGAAAGGAAAATGCTTAGGTATACTGAGGTGGCAGCAGAGGTGAAGCAGCAGGGCTTTAAAGCTTGAGTGGAAGCTGAATGGCAACAGTTTGTTGCAAAGTCAACAGTACTAGTCGATGACTTAGAAACTCCTGAGTGGAGGTCAAAGCAGATGATGTGTGTGAGGCAGCAGTACGAGCCTTTGAGCAGTTGTTGCTGGAGGGAAAAAGCCACTAGAGAAACTTCCTGTAAGAGATAAAAATTTAGGAACTGCTTGTTTGAAAGGAGCACCTTGTTTATGAACTGTTTGCTAGTAAAATATGTAGTGCAGTATGGAATAAGAATATTACATGTAGGTAGTTAGCAGTGGATTGTTTGTTGTTTGCAAAATTGAGCACAATGTGTGTAGACCGCAATTACTTTGCAGGTGATAGTTTCAGCCTTTAGAGGAATAGTTCAACATTTTTGGAAATACACTTATTCACTTTCTTGCCAAGAATTAGATGAGAAGGTCGATACCAGAACCTGGACGGAGCCAGGCTAACTGTTTTCCCCTGTTTCCAGTCTTTATGATAAACTAAGCTAACCGGCTGCTGACATGAAAGTGGAATGGTTTTGGCAAATGTGGCGAATAAGCATCATTTTTGACTGTTCAGGTTTTTTTCAAGTCAGTACTACAACACTACTCTCATGCGCATACACACTAAAAATCACTGGCTTAAAAATTGAAACAGCGTGGGTGTGTAAAGAACAGACGCAATACTGGGTTAATTTCACCCAGGACTCATGAGTAGAAAACCACCCAACAGAAGGGTTGTTTTCATCCAGTAACCCAATAGTAATGTAAAAATAACACCAACACTGGGTCACCCCATTGGTACGTTAACCCAGTATTGCGTTGGTTCTGTATTGACCCCACGCTGGGTCAATTATTAACCCATTTTTAATGTTTATGTATATTGAAGAGTTTTTGGTTGCTGTAGCCATTCTTCCTCTCTATATATGTATATCTATACGGGCCATGAAGAGATCCTTCACTGGTGCAACTCGAGTGTATGAAATGAGAATCAGAATCCACAGTCCTTGTTCTGTGTTCAACTGAAGCTAAAATGAGGCTTCAGCAGGCTGGGTTTGCCAAATCAAGTGGGTGAAATTCCCACTTTTATTAGCTTCAGGTGAACTTCAGAATGCATTTCTACATTGGAATCATCCTAGAAGGGGATCTCACAGCCAATACGAAAGGAACAAATGATTGCTGCGATCGGTAAGTCTTTTGATGTATATAACATATGGGCATGTGATTATTTTATTAAGATAGACATGAAAAGACCTGAACCGACAAACAGAAAATCATCGCATAGTCCTCCTTCACGAATCCTCCCTGACAAACATCTCACTTACTATACAGTTTTGGTTTTTTCCTTCAGGGTTTTAAACTGAGAAACCTCAAAATGGAATAGTGTTCTTTTCTGGAAATGTCAAACTTCACCTAAACCATCAAATGAAACTGGTCTATAAATAAATTCAAAGTGATGAAGGAAGCTTAACTAAGCCATGCAGCTGTTGAATCTTGCTTCACTTACAACCCTTGATGAGCAGTTGATACAGTAACGTGCTGAAGATGAATCCAAAATACAGTGCTGCCCCTTGTTGTCATCAGCTAAACCACTACCAGTGTTTTCCTGATTGGTCTGGTTTCCAGCTGCTGGGCCTAATCAAACTCAGTGGATGTTTTCCACTCTAATATCCCATGCTGACAAATGTGTTTTTGTTGTTGTCAGTGTTGCAGTTGAAATAAAAGCCAGTCTAGAGATTATCTGGTAATAGGAGTGTTCTCAAGGATGCTTTGAGCTTTCTTTCGCTTGCACTCACACACTGAAATGTTTACATTAGGCGGCTGGTAAATGATGGTCTAAGAGAGTTATGATTAGAGCCTGATGTCCTCTTAGGGACTAGTCCTTTATTCTTTGACATCTGAATCTTTCATTTTATGAACACTAACAATGATTTATGGCCCAAGTAGAAGGATTGCTACATCCTGTGCTTTTGGTAAATGCAACATTATCTCCTCACCATTAGTATCATGTAGTGCCTGCCTGAATTTCTTTTCACGCAGTGATTAATACCTCCGCTCATTCAACAGGAGAAGCTCCTGTGCGCTGAAATAAAGAGCTATTGTTTGTGAGAATTAAGTCATTCATTGATCTTTTCTTTCCAGCTTTCCATCCTCTTCCCTCCACCCACTCCCAATAGAAAAACTGATTATGCTGCCATACAGCAATGACAAACAGGCACCATAACAAAGAAAACAAACGAGAATCTATCGATGTACAGCATACAGTGACATCTCAGACAAGACGGAGCACCGGAATTAAGGGTGAGTGATTGGACAAACGCATCGCTGGTGGAAACCGCCTTGCCACCTTATATTTTCTGCCTTGATGTTGTGTATAAGATGCTCTTTTTACTTTTAAAAAACACATACAATCGATTTAAATGTATACTCACTTTACTTAGACATGGCAGAAAGAAAGCATTCAGTGTTCAGTGTCTCTCAACAAAGTTACTCGACGAACCCTTTTCCTGCAAAAAATGCTTGGACAGGGACAAAAATGATGCTCAAGTTTGTTTGAATTATAAATAACAATGAGTCATATTTAAATAATTTCATACTTGCTCATCAATGTTTCACTCTAAAGCTAAAACTTAAAATGTCAAAATGCATTTCCGTGCATATTAAAAGGCTACAATTTCAGTGGACTTTTAGCTTAAGTTATCACACCACATGCACTCAGTGTGTGTGCCTTACCCTGATGATCAGTTATATACGGTATATAAGGACGAATGATGGTTGGTTGGCATGAGGATGTAGACTATTAACCAACTATTACTATTAACAATTCAAGTAGGAATATAAAGAAACTGCAAAGTGAACGTAATGTAGTCTGTCTTTCAAACCACTTGTTTATTTATCTCATATCATTCATGGAAGCCATTTAGGATACATGCTTTATGGCGTCCCACAAATGGTCTATTAAAGCTTTCCATTTACCTAATCAAGGAGAAAAAATGAGCAAAACTTAAGTTCCTTAAACTCTGAGCCACTTTGTTTTTAATTAAGTTTCGATTTCAGTGGAATGAGAAACTATCTACAAACACACACCTACAGTACACACACACACATACACACACACACACACACACACACACACACACACACACACAGAGAGAGAGGAAAACACTATGAATCTTTGCGAGTCAAAGAAATTACGACAAAATACAGTATAAGAATTAAACTGTTAATCGTCCAGCTGTGTGACTGAAATGGCAAAACAACATGAAAGGCAGTGGTGACGTGTAAGGATGCCTCACTAATATCTCTCTGATTACTGTCCGGCTCCAATGATCAATAAAGTTAATTTAGGTGAAGTGAGACTGCGCTGCTGCTTTTCATTTGTACCCTAAATTAACGGGCGAACAATGTGCCAGTATCTGATCTTTAAAGCACCGGTTTAATAACCTATATATTGAGAGTATAAAGGAGATAAAGGAGAAGTCGTTGGAGTAATTACAGGCGAGCGGTTTACTGAATGCATCAAGAATGAGGAGCTACCATCAGCATGTGAATGGAAAGGAAGTCAGTGGACTCGTGTCAAAATAGCAGCTTGTGCCACGCCGGTATACCACTCGGCCCCTGCAGGGAATTTATATTTGCCAGAGAATTTTTATTTGCCAATGAACGACTGGCAAGCCATTCATATCCTCCCTGAGGGGGTGGTGTTGGCGATCCATTGATTTACTCCGGGTCAAAACAGAAGAAAATCGCTGATAGAGTCACCATAGCACTGTTAGACCAGGGAGACGAGGGGATTTTCTTTGCTTTATCTGTCACATGCAAGAAAAACACCTTGGGCCCACGAGCAGAAAATAACACTCAGGCTATGTTTTGTGTTTGCCACTGAAGCAGGATTCAGCTTCTCATCAGACATGGCAACCTCCTGCATGGCATGACAGGTAATCTGACTCCGCAGAAGACGCCTCTGCACCACACGGCATCCACGCTCCATGAGGGGTTCACATGCATGTGAGCATGCACACATGCACAAACACAAAAAAAGAGATCCATGTGTTTTTCTCTCCTGTAGCCCTGGTGAAACTACAGTTGTGAATAATTTACTTTGACTGGATGAAAGTGACTCTATGGTTCCAAGGGACATTAAAACATCCAGAGCCAAATATTAGATTCTGCTACATACTGTCTGCCTCACTTTTTGTATAGGCTTACTCACACTCATATACCGTCATATCCTTTGCGGTTGGGTGAGCATGGCATAAAGTCTTGGCAGGGTCAGGGGTTTACCTCACATACATAAAATGTAAGGGACTGTAAGAAAATTACTAGAGAGGGAGAGGGGGTCAGAGAAAGGTGAGGGTTATACATTTTTGCTGAAGGGAAAGTCATTTTTTGGGGAGAGCAGAGAGGGGTCTTTTAACTTTTTCTCATTCCCAATTCATTCAAAGATATATATGTGTTGATATTTAACGCTGGGCTCTTTGAAAGAAATGCAACTCAGGTATCATAATAATTGATTTTAAGGGACTGTCAGACATCTGATCTCATACATATCAGGCTATATCATCATCTAATTCATATATATTTTCGTTAAGCAGAATCCAGGGGGTGGGGGGAAAATACTGCAGTGCGCAAGTCCACCAGAAGCCACAGAGCTGCTGTCTGTTCTCGTTTTACATGTTCTGTGGCTGTAAAGACTGTTTTTTTTATTTAATAATAGAGTGTCGTGAATATTCATTTGTTATGTTTGCCATAAATATATTTTTTGAGTTAGTGAACGGGAGTGTGTGGCAGTTTTCAACAAAAATATTAATAACTCTACGGTCTCTCCCTCTCCTTCACCACCCCTGTAATTTTTGTACAGTCCCTAAATTCATTTGGATTAAAACACAAAAATAAATAAAGTGTATGGACTACTGCAGAACAGACATGTTCTGTATGTTAATGTGCTGCACTTCAAAATTCAGGTCAGAATAATTAGAATAATTTAGATTAAAGTCTATTTTTTTCCCTTTTGGCAAAAGTTCTTTATAATGAGGGCAACGTACTCTCTGCTCACTCTAGACAGTGACTCATATTTACCTTCAGAGGAACCAAGAGAGACCTCGCTGACCAAAAGACAGATGTACAGTGTGAAAAAAA
>NTHP01000067.1:635480-729642 GCA_003416845.1 Oplegnathus fasciatus | reverse complement strand
AAAAAAAAAAAAGGCAGTGAGGAGTGATGAGTTGGGTGTAGGAGGAGTGGGGAGCGGCAACCAAAAGAGGAAATCGATGAAAACAGGGAGACAGTGATGGACAGTCAATAGACTTGAGAGGATTTGGAGAAGACGCTGCCAGCAACTGACAGTCACTTCCCCTGTCGTCAAATATTATGGAGATACAACCTGCCAAGATGTGACAATCAGTCAGCTGCAAAAAGGCTTCTGCTGTCTCTTGCGGTGACCTTGTGACGCGCGAGCCCAGATGCAGAAGAGACAAAAATACAATCTGAAGGTTGAAGCGCAGTAGCTGATGCCCTTTGGTGGAAAATGTGATAGTGAGTCTGCCTCGGGGCTGTGTGAGCAGGACAGAACAGCCTGCAGGAGCATGTGAAACATAATCGTCCCCCGTCAGCTCCAGGTCAGCAACTTTTACAGCACAAAAATAGGCCTTTGTTGTCGGCCCCTGTAATCAGTGTTTAAAAGCACCGCCACATTACAGTTCATCTAGCGTTTGACTCCCATTTAGCTTCACTTATGTTTAGCGAACAGCAGCTACACGTCTAAAATAAGCACGCAGGAACAAAGGGGGCTTTGCAAAATGCTCGGATGGTTATTGCAACTTGCTGTTGTCCTACAGAAACAAACAACCATGGCTGAGCACACATCCTGAGGGTGTTGATACCAGAAAAGCCACAATGACATCAATAGCTGGAGGCTGTCCTAGCCACTGGCCTGCAGCCATCCAGTTAAGGGCTCCAGGATGAAGAGCTCCACCCACCCTCATGTTGCCTCGAGGAACTGTACGGCCTCAACCAGAGGGCTGACAGACCGCTGGCTCACCCATCCAGAACATTGCACTGATTGACCAGAAACGTCCATAGACATAACAGTCGTACATGAAACTGTCAGAGGAGAGGGAGCGAGGGCAGCAGAGTAAATTGTTGGATTGACTTAACACGAGTGGGAAGCAATAAAGCTCCCCACCACACAAACTAATGACTACAGCATGCGGACTGCAGGGCGCAGTCCTCTCCCTGTCCCTCCCTCTCCCTCTTTATTTCTTCCTCTCCCTCTCTTCCTGCAAAGACCTTGAGAGAGATCTCATCTCTCATCCGAAACAGAGGACAAAGTTGTCATTTGATGTAAGTAACAGTAGACCCAAAGTAATTTGGTTTGCACTATTTTGAAATTGATCCAACCTTTACAGAAGCAACAATATTCATGCTCCTTTATGCCAAAGACAACAGAATAACTCTAATGCAGATTTAACAGCTACTGTGGTTAATGAATAGGGATGACCTTTCAATGGCCGTCCACTTTTCATCTGTGAAATTAATTGAGTGGTTTGTCTAAACTCCCCGGCAGGGAGAAGGATATCTGATACCGGCCATTACACCTGCCAGGCTGCATTGGCCGTGTGCAGACTGGTAAAGACAAAAAGCAATAACGTTGTCAGAGCAGGAGGAATGCAAGCGAACGACCAGAGGGGAGAAAGAACTAGTTCAAAGGGTTACGCACTGACTCTCTTTGTAGGTGTGTACGGTTTCTGACCTGCAGGTGTCCAAGGCCGTAAAAAGCAGCTCTTGCCATTAATCAAACATAAAAGGGAAAATGTCCTGTGGGCCTCGGCAGCAGGAGGGGGGAAGGATGATGTAGCAAGGGTTTGAAACAGGTGGGAACTTTCACCTTCTCTGTTAAAAATCATACTTCATCATCATTATATAATCAGGAATGATTTGCATAATTAGTGAAGTACCTCTTGCTATACTTCTCCGCATTCTATGTGGTGTGATTGTACATGAGTGATATATACGTGCAATTTTCATCATATATTGTTCATGTTCCAACAGAGCTGGCAGTAATTAAAAATGTGAGGGAAAATACACAAAAACCCATTCAGTTAGGATATAAAAGTGGGTTATCCCGATATCATGGCCACTTGCCAGATACATGTATCGTTGTTTTCCCCAAATATGGAGGAATATGGAGGAATTGAAAATGTAAATGTAAAATCTGTATTGTCACAATCTTTGTCAACCTTGGCATGGAAGTTAATTTAAAATTCTAACACGTAAGGGAAGACAAGACAAAGCTACTCGTTCAGTTCCAGCTACTGGACACTACATCAAAGCGTCTGGTTATCTAAAGATAATGCACAATTTACCCAATCAGAAACAAGTATTCTCTGTGCTGGATACCTCTCCCTGTCCTGTGACGATATAGTTTATTCCATGTACAGTGCAGTCCAGCACTTTACAGTAATACCGTACATTAGTATTGTAGGTAAGTAGATGATGTTATGCATAATATAAACTAATGTATGGTATATGGCTGGGCACTATTACTGTACAGTGAATATTCAATACACTATCTATTTGACTCATATCATGATTAGTCGATTAATCGATTAGTCGCTCGACAGAAAATAATCGCCAACTATTTTGATAATCAACGACTGGTTTAAGAAATTTTTCCAGCAAAAATTGATTGTTCCAGGTTCTCAAATGTGAAAATTTGTCTTGGTCTGCATTATAATAAACTGAATGTTTTTGGGATGTGGCTATTGGTTGGACAAACCATGACATTTAATGGGGTCATCATGTATTGTGATGGGCATTTTTTACTGTTTCCTAATGTTTTATAGACCAAACAATTAACTGATTAATTAAGAAAATAATTAATCAATGACAAAAATAATTGCGAGATGCAGCCCTAGTTCAATGCAATGAATGTTATTGTACAATGAATACATTTAGGCCTACTAGCTGTCTTGCCGAGAGTTATATGAGAAGATTGATACCACTCTCACATCTAGTAAATATGTAGCTACAGCCATTCGCCAGTTAGCTTAGCTTAGCTTAGCACACAGGCCAGATGCAGTAACTTCCTGGACAAGACTTCACAAAGTTACTGCGCCCGCAAAAGAAATAGTCGGGCACATAACCTGTAAAACCACGACATATGGTTTTTACACTTTGTTTTAATACGCATTTAAAAATCTGAATATTAGGTGAAGTGTTGGTAGCCGGATATTTTTACCTTTGGACACAGCCAGGTGAGCTGTTTCCGCTGTTTATACTAACCTAAGCTAATCGTCTGGCTCTAGCTTCATATTTCATATCAGACACAGGAGTGGTATTGGTCTTCTCATCTAACTCTCGGGAAGAAAGCGAATAAGTGTATTTCCCAAAAAAACATTCCTGTCATTTAGGTTATATTTCAAACTCTGAAAAAAAGGCTGATATAATGTATATGAATATTGGAATAATGTTTGTGTGTTTTCTCTGACATTCAAGAAATGTCCCTCCTCATCTCTCTTAGCCTTTCTCTGTTCCACATTTTATATCTGTAACGACACTTGCAACAAGTAAACAGAGTTGCCTCCACTGAGGGTCATCCCAAAAACAAAAACAACTGTGCAATATGAAGGCAATGCAATAAAACAGCCCATTCAATAAATACAATAAATCATGTGCGATTTTAGTGGCTGATTGTGTCAGGGAGGTGTCGAGTGAGCTCTGGAGTCCATAGATTGTTTAGTTGTCACATTGGATTATTATATTTTACAGCGTTTGTGTTATTGTGTTGCTGTATGTTGTATCTGTGCAGCCCCGGTGTTGAGTCAGTTTGAGAGGCACATGACCTGCATGCTGTCATCATTGTTCAGATCCCACACAGCTGAACACTCAAAGGACAATCCTTCATTGATCTCACACATGCTGATCAAACACCACTGTGTAGCCATTTGACTGGCTGGATGTTTGACTCTATTGATCATGGATTGATTTCTTTTTTTATGTATTCAGAAGTGCTTTGGCTGGCCTCCAGCTGTGTCAGTGCTTTAAGGAGATGACAGTTCTCAATTGCAGGAGAGGCACAGAGAGCCATTAGCCATCTGGATGGTGTGCAGTGGCCTCGGAAAGCATAGATCTTCCTGTACTGTAGAGACATGTGTCTCCCATAAGTTCTCTCTTCTCTTTTTTTTTCCAACTTCTCCTGCAACAATGGATTTCCAACCAAACAAACTGTGCTTTTTCACTGATTCCACTTTCATCCCAAACTGCTCCCTGATGCTTCAGCCAAATTACTCCCTCATGGGACACAAACAAGGAGGAGGTTTGTCAGTGTGAATGACAATGTCTGGGTTTGAAGAAACAGCTAACAGTACATATTTTATTTTATTTGTGGAAAAAGTGATGCAGCTTTTTTCGTACTCTTACTTCAGTGCTGTTTTGTGCTAGCGAGACTTCAGTCAAAACCTGGATCAGACTGAGGATGTGGGCAAAAGCGACACAACAGAGAGTGTAATGAGTGCGCACAGGGTGAGGGATCAGAGACACAGTGTGACATATTAATCTCCTTCCCCCCAGGGAATCTGACACCACCACAACACAACAGGTAAGAGAGGAAATTCAGTTTGCTGTCGTCAGCACAGGGTTTGGTGCCACTTATTACAGGCTTCTCTCATTCTCTGTTTACCATTATTGTCATACAGTATACATGCTGCGCAAATAGTATGATGATTCACACGATCAGCACAGGCCGAAATGTATGTACAACGTTTAATTGTTATTGTAGCAGCACCAATCTGTTAGCATTTGGACTGTAGCCTCGTTATTAAAGTTCTGGTTTCAGCATGTGGGTTAGCTTATCTTAGCATAAAGACTGGAAGCAGGGGGAAGCAGCTAGCCTAGATCTGTCCAAAATTCAAAAAGAAGACTGTCAATACCTCTGAAGCTGACTGATGAACATGTCGTATCTCTTATCATGTACACAAACAGATATGTAAAAACAACAATTGGTGGTTTTATGGGGAGTTACATGCTGGAACTATTTCTTGGAAACAAAAGCTGGGTGCAGTGACAGTGTGCAGTCTCCTGGAGTCTTTGTGTTGAGTCTTGTCATCACAGTGTTGCCAAGATCAGTGCCATTGCGTCTTTAAAGAGACCTGCATTCCCCCCAAAATCACAAATTGTCCCCTAAATTTCTGCTCATGAACATTCAATAAAATGTGCAAGATACATTGTGTAGCTTTAGTGTTGGAAGGTGTATTTTTTCACTTTGGAGGGAGCTGTTTCCCCCTGCTTCCAGTCCGTATGCTAAGCTAGGCAAACAGCATCCCGACTCTAGCAAATAGTTTTGGGAAATACACTTATTCGCTTTCTTGCAGAGAGGTAGAGGGGAAATCAATGTCACTCTGTATGCTAAATATGAAGCTACAGCCAGCAGCCGATTAGCTTAGCTTAGCATAAAGACTAGAAGCAGGGGGAAACAGCTAGCTTTACAGCACCTCTAAAGCTCACCAATTAACACATTATATCTCATTTGTTCAATTCCCCTGCTTCCATTCTTTATGCTAAGCTATGCTAGCTGCCTGTAGCCAACTCTAGGGAAGAAAGCAAATAAGGTATTTCACAAAATGTCTATATAGCTATTCCTTTGGTGCACAGACATGAGGCTGATATCAGTGTGCTATGCTCACTCTCGGAAATACGCCATAAGCGCATTTCCCAAAATGTTGAACTATTCCTTTAAGAAGAAAATCCATCCCAAGTTTTTTGTGTTGTATCAGATTGTTTACATGTCTCAGTAACTCACTAAAATTAAATAAATAAAAGACCACAATATGTTGATTCTTGATTCAGTTCTTGTCTGAAACTACATTTGCCTGCCATCAGCAAATTGAATGTTGTCATCACAAAGTGTGCTCGGGGGCTTCTTGCTTGTGGATCAGGGAATGTTGTTCTCATAATAGACCTTTCTTCATGTGGCTCTCTGCCATCTTTCCTTCATTACACCATGGGCCTAAAAACCCCCAAACCAACTTGACCACAACCCAAGCATGTGGGTCCCCTCTGTTCAGTACGCTGTCTCATCCAAATAGGTCCATCGAGGCGCTGTGTGGTGTGATGTCATGGGGCAATTTTCATTACTAAAGCGAAAGTGAAATCCATGCAAGTTCAGACAGAGATGAGCAATTAACGATTATAAATGAACACTGTCCCCTGCAGCCAACAATGATACTGTGAAGGAGCAGCTGAGTGTGTATGTTGCTGCGTTTCCAAGGACAGAAATTACTAATTAAGAGGAGTTCATTTCATAAACACTGATCAGATAATCTGATGTGACACACTTGTGTAAAAATGAGGGTGCTTTAAAGCTCCTTTCCTCTTGATCTGCATCCACAGTGATATCACAGCAGTGGTTTGGGCTGTTGCATGCTGTTAAAGACCCATCATTATGGGCTGCAGAGCCATCCCCTACAAAATCAAAAGCACATTCAATGAGTTTGTAAATCTACATACAACTCGCTAACATTTCCAGTGAATACAAACTAGAGCACACAGCCAGGGTTTAAAGGTGGCATTCATCTCAGTGTTTGTTTTGTTTAAAATCCCCATTTTCAAGATGTTACATGCTGATTTTTTTGTCATACACACTGACTGAGGATGATTTTCACCACTGAACTCCAGCTGTCTTGGTATACAGCACCTATTAGACCACGCTCGAACAGCACACTTAATAATTTCTGTCAGAGGAGCTCCAGCTCAACACATGCTCCGGTGTTTTCATGAGGAAAGCTCCACAAAGCCGAGCATGAGATTCAGCCACATTATGTAGTTTGCATGCGCAGAGAAAAAGAGTGAGTTGGATTTTCAAAGTAAAGCATATCTTAATGGTTCCTTAATGAGGCTTAAATTCCACTGAGGCCCTGCCAGTGGTGCAGAGTGAATCCAAGAGAAAATAAAGAACTTCATAGATCAAATGCATATAGCTTGAGTTATTTCTCCATGAGATGAGATTTGTGCTTCTGATGTATGAATATCACATGGTTTGAGAGACAAACTGCACTGTGATCCCTCTAATTTGTGCAAGCAATGTCCTTCTGAAACACAAAAATGGTACAGCCTCAAAAGTGAGGAACTAGACACAAAATATACCCTCTAAAAAGATATCCTCTAATGCACAGAGTGCATAGGACGGACATCTATGACTTGTCATTATTAAACTGTGCTCTGTGCCGACAGTTTGCAGGAGTCCACTGCTTAAACACAAGAAGACAGCCTTCACATTCATCTTACAGTATATCAAAACAGCTTTGATTAATCTCCCGAGACAAGAAGAATTGAAAAGTGATGTCTCATTCTCTGAGAAACAACAGTCATGTGAACATATGCAAAAACTTACAGGAAACTGCTCTAATCAAAGTGCCATGGCTGAGATATTCAAATGGATGTTTTCCTCATCAAAAAGTTAGAAATAATTGACCTTTGACTCCATACAGAAGATATTTTTAATGATGCTGCACTAAAAAAATTATTTGAAACCATCAGCTACTCGATGTGAGGACTTATCACAAAGCTAATCAAATCCCACTATTTGAGCTGCTTTTCAAATGTCAACATTTCTGGTAAGAAAATTAAAAAAAAATCTTGAAAATGTGACTTTGTCAGCTGGAGGTAACTGAATGATTTATCTGTCCCGGGCCCCTGAGCAGATCAAAATCATCCTCGTTATGTTCTCATTTTTCTCCTGCTGACAATCAGGCCTTGAGAGGCATGCCTCGTGTGGTAAGTTGGACATGATTTATTTGCTTGAGTCTGCATCACAAAGAGGAGACATTCCAAATCTCCGCACACAAATTTCACAGCTCATGGTTCCCCAACTTCAATTATACACAAAATGACCCTCTCTGTCAAGCATCAATCTCCACACATTCACTCTTAACCTTCACAATGTCTGCCCTAAATAAGAATCTGGGTACAAGCAATTCTGTTATCCCTCAAATCAGGAATCCAATATGCCTTTTGATGGAAATAGATTGGATGGAGCAGGTCAGCTCTCATCCTGCCAGAACGAATATGCAAATGACTTGTATCTGTTTTGAATCTTGAGTAGTAATCCTTGTCCATGGAGAAAATCAAATCCCGTAGCATCTTCAAACACCCTATCTCCTTGGCTGGTCCGAGGATACTGTGACATTAGAGCAGCAGTGAGAATGTGTTTCTTGAGGACAGCGGGCTGTGCTATCACCCATATCAGCCATTGTGAGGCAGGGATTAGCCAGCCTCAGTGCAGCAAACAACATGACAGATAGGAAGACATTAAATACATGCCATCTTTCCTCTGTTGGGAGGTGTAAAGTATTTAAATATCTGGTGTCTACATAAGTAAATATACAGTGTCACTCTCTTTCTCTCTCTTCTAACTGTTTAACTTCGCAGAGGTGACATAAGGAATGCAGTCGGCCTCTTATCAGGCTGAATCTGACCTCATCATTTCATCCATTAAAGCTGAAATCAGTCTGAAAATCAATGCTATAGCTTTATATTGTCAGCTCTGCACTCTGGATGACGGGGCAGCAAAGAGCGATAAGGAAGAGCAGAGTGCGCTGCCTCTGATGCTGTGGATGAAATGTCGAATCTTTGTCTGTATGGATTTAGTCATTTCCTGAGGCTCCCTCTGTTACTCAACACCCCCCTCAGCTCCCCTCAGCTGCAGCGGCTGAAACAGACACTGTGATGTCTGCGTGATAATCTTTTTGCCCCCACAGGAGGTAACACTTGGGTCAACATCACTCGTCGGCCCCGAGGAGCCCTCTCTCTGCCTCTGTAATTTTTATCAAACAGCCAGAAGTGGTGGGAGAGGGCAAAGGGCAGGGTCTCTATCTCAACGCCCCTCTAACCCGTTTTTTACAAAAGGAGTCTGCCTTAAAACATCACCCGGCAGAGAGCTGCAGTCAGAAGGCATCATCAGTCAGGATAAAAAAGGCACAACAGCGCTGGTGCTTAAAGAAAAGTGGGAAAAGTTTTGGGAAGGCCTTTAAGTTTATATAATTTCTGTGCAGTTATGATATAAGGCCTTCAATACATGATCAACAGGAGTTGTGCTCACCGTGAGTTGTGGAGGCAAAGATGATGAGCAACCTATGGTACAGGTAGTGCACGCTACAGGAAAGGGTTATTGTGTACTCTCTGCCACCTGGTAACCCTGTCTGACTACTGACTTCTGCCATGCTATAGACCTCTGACCAAGATCTGATACATCAAGCTGGGAATGAGATTTTCATCCATCACAGGTCACCTTCAGGTAACCTGCAGCTATCTGATTGAGACCGACTGAAGGTTGAGCACAAACCAAACCAAACAAATCGCCTTGGTCGTTAAGATTCTCACCAGTCTTCTTCTCTGAAGGAGGATAATTGCCTTACTTTGTTTTGAATTTAAATATATACAGACACGTGACAAATTAAAGGAAAAAACAACATAAAGTGTCTTAGTAAGGTATTGGGCCACCATGTGCCACCAGAACAACTTGGCATTGATTCTACAAGTCTCTGAACTCTACTGGAGGGATGAACACCATTCTTCCAAAAGATATTCACTCATTTGGTGTTTTGATGATGGTGGTGGAGAGCGCTGTCTAACACGTCGCTCCAAAATCTCCCATAGGTGTTCAATTGGGATGAGATCTAGTGACTGAAAAGGCCATAGCATGTGATTCATATCATTTTCATACTCATCAAGCCATAAAGTTACCCCTCGTGCCCTATGGAAGCAGGTATGGTCCCCCTGGAAGAGACCGTTCCTATCAGGATTGAAATGTTTCATTGAAGTATAAAGGTGATCACTCAGAATAACTTTCTATTGATTTGCATCAACCCTTCCCCCTAAAGGGACAAGTGGACCCAAACCATGCCAAGAAAATGCTTCTCACCTATATGGAAGCATCTGCATTTTTATATTTTCCCCCTCATTTATTCAGGTTTTTCCTTTAATTTGTCACCCATCTGTAATTCACACATTTCAAGTCTGCTGGCTCTTTCCTGCTACCTGGAGCTCTTTTGTGAAGTAGCCCTACGCTATACACTTCCTCTGCACTGTCCTCTGTGTCCCAACTTGCAGTGAGCACAGCTCATACTGCTGCTCATGTGTAAGGGCAGTGGTGGAGGAAGTACTCCGATCCTTTACTTAAAAGCACTCCGTGGCGTTTTTAACTGGTTATGAAACAGTCTCAATTTAATACCGATGCATCTATATGACCTACATCAGCAAAGAAGACCAACAGCGAGAAAATTGTCTATTTCTATTAGTTTCTAATAGTTATTCTTGCCTGCCTGCCTCCGGGTTGGATTTTTCCGCGAATCAGACGAAACGACGCTGGGGTTTGCTCTGGCTGAATTTGAGTTGCTTCGGCTGCTAACTGAAGGTCCGTCTCCGGAGCTGCTGCCCGCTCTCCTCCTGGGGAAGTCTCCTTGTGGCGGGGAGCGAAGCGGATTGAACATGTCACCTAACGTTAGGTGAAACACTACCGCCTTTGTCCACAGAGATCACCAAAATCAACACAAAATGAAAAGTTCCATTGAGTTACTTTAAGTAAAAGTAATACCACAATTTAAAAATACTCCATTTCAAGTAAAAGTACTGGATTCAACATTTAACTAAAAGCAAAAAACTACAAAAAGTAAGTACTCATTATGCAGAATGGTTTCAGATGTTTGTATTATCAATAACAACCAATAATAATAATATCTAATATTATTGGATTATAGGGCGGCACGGTGGTGCAGTGGCTAGCACTGTCGCCTCACAGCAAGAGGGTTCTGTGCGGAGCTTGCATGTTCTCCCTGTGCCTGCATGGGTTTTCTCCGTGTACTCTGGCTTCCTCCCACAACCCAAAGGTTGCATGCAGGTTAGGTTAACTGGTGACTCTAAATTGCCCATAGGTGTGAATGTGAGTGTGAGTGGTTGTCTGTCTCTATATGTTGGCCCTGTGATTGACTGGCGACCTGTCCAGGGTGTACCCCGCCTCTCGCCCAATGCCAGCTGGGATTGGCTCCAGCACCCCCGCGACCCTCTAAAAGGATAAGCGGTATAGATAATGGATGGATGGATGGATTATTGGATTATTGTTACTGATGTATTAACATGTAAATAGCAATTAAATGTTGGCGCTGGAACAACTTTTAACTATTTCATATAGTGTTGGGTATTTTCATAGGGTTCTTATCACAGCCAGAGGCTTAAAAAAACACCTCTTTTTGCAGACTGGTATTTCCAGCTGTCTTCTTTTGACTAACCCCCCTGTAACACCCCCACCAACATACCTCACCCATCAGTGGCTCAGTGCACTGCTGCACCTCCTGCCTCCCTCTCTGAGCTGTTGTCATCCATCTTTTCAAGTGCTGGGCTATACAGTCGCTGTGGCAGCGCTGCTTTTAGGTGCTGCTTAGCCTACTTGGTTCAAGCCACTGACAGCCAAGCAAATAGACCAAATTGGATGGATGCAGCTTCCCCTGCCAGCAGAGGCGACCCTAATAGTTCACTTCAGATCTCTGCTCAGCCCTCTCTCTCTCACACACACACACACACACAGCCGCGAACACAGAAACAAAATGTGCAGTCTCTTGTTTTCAAGCTCTCAGTCCCAATGTTTTTCACCTTGTTTTCATATCCTGCCCTCCATCTGCTTCTCTTCTCTCTGCCTCTCTCTCTCAATAACTCAGCCTGTGTGATTGCACACAGCACGTGCTCCAACATAGAGTGCGCCGTGGGAGTGCAGCAGAGGTTGAATTTATCATTTCATTCACCGCGTTAAGTTCTGCAGGTGTGCAAAAGGTTACAATAGCAGAAATCGGTTTTCCAATCAGCCATCACGGCGTGGAGACCATCAATAATTTATATCCTGAATTTGACATTTTCAGAGGTGGGACTTGGTGCGCTTCATTTCACCACTCTCTGGTGCCTTGTTCCCCCTCTCAGAAATATTTGGTAAGGAAGGTTAATGATTATAATGGGACACTGGGGCAAGAGGATACAACCAGTGGTGCAACTGGTGAATGTATCTCCTTCCACCCTAGAGATAAAGGTCTGATCTTGTTAATCAGATTCAGGCATTAACCACACAGCATTTCCTCTCTTAGATCATGAATTTTCCTCCTCCTGCAGAGAACTTAAATGTAGTTTAATCTAGAGGATCTCAGGATCTTTGGCAGGAGAAAACAGGAGCCTACAGGTGCCAAATGACATGACCAAGAAAGGTATTATTCCTTTTCTTGGACAAAACTAAACAGCAGTGCCTCAAAAATGATTCAATTCCATATGCTTGAATAAACAATATTCATGGAATTCATGAGAATTCCTTGCTTCATGTATTTTTCAGCGGGGTTTGGAAATTATCTGAAAGTGAACAGCCCTTCCTCCCAGCATGCTGTAACTCATCCTCCAAGTGCTCTTCCTGTCCTTTACAAAACAGACGTCCAGCTGTGAGTGAGACCGGTGCAGATCAGTGCCGTGTGGCCGAGCTGATGCAACATCATGCCAGGTATAAAACTGACAGACACACCTGTCTCACCAGCAGTGTGTCATCCTCTCAACTCTTCTCGCTCCTGTGAGTCAGAGAGAGCTCTGAACTTCTGTCTGTCCAAAGAGAGACAGCGACTGAACTCAAAGAACAGTCAGAGCATAATGAACAAGGCTGAGTCATTTATAGTGGCTTTTAATCACTATTGTACTATGGTAGTGGTGTGGGTGTTCCCCAGAAATTAGCTTTGGTTATTAAAAATACCCTGTGGAGAATTCACTATAAACAAGCATGGCTTTTAACTTTCAGTGTTTCTCACTAAAATTCACTGTATGTGTCCATCAGGTCCGAGAATGCGTTTCTTAAGCCTTTTCTAATGTTTTGAAACATGCATTTTTAGCCATGCTAGCGGTCAGTCCACCATAAATCGATTGCCATGAAATTCAGTACAGATATTAATGGTCCCCAGAGGATGAATCTTTTTGAATTTGGTGATTCCCTGCCTTTTCCTCTAGCACCATCGGCAGGTTGACATAATTCAGAGAGAAATGTCCTGAAGATCATTCGATTGATTGGCATGAAATTTGCTACAGATATTCAAAGACCCTAAAGAATAGCTTACATTATACATTATTATACATATGATACAGGACTTTGGTGATCCTCTAGCGCCTCCAGCAGGTCAAATGGATTGCCATGAAACTTTGTACAGACATTCATGTTGTCCTCAGGATCAATTGTAATAACTTTGGTGATCCCCTGACCTTTCAACTAGCACCACCATAAGATCAAATTTTTAATTTGTCTGATAATTTAGCTCACAAGTAAATATTTGCTAAACTAATGACAACAACCCTCAGCTGTACTTTGTGTTTAGTGCTATTTAGCAAATGCTAACGTGCTAACGTGCTACACTGAGATGGTGAACATGGTATAAACATTATACTTAACTAAACATGTTAGCATTGTCATTGCGATCATGTCAGCATGCTGATATTAACATTTAGCATTTAGCTCACGAAGCCGCCAGGATGTCTTGCTGGGATGAGTCTTGTTTTACATCAGCTGATTGTCTTTCTCTTCTTCACCTCTTTTATTGGTGCATTGCTGCCTTTGACAGCTCATTCCTGCCACCAACAACTACCACTATCAAGTTCCTTGAAAGATTTAATCAATAACTCATCATATATTACTCTCTGAAAGCTAAATAAGATGGATAATTCAATTTTAAACAACTCAAATCCTCCACACCCACGTCACATCCTCTGTATTTAACCCAGAAATAGAAAATGAGACGTTGTGGTTTAACAAGCAGCCAGCCCACGTTTTGGAGGTATTTACAGACCATCAACAGCAAGCAGCACTTCAGATGTCCTGTCCTCACAGTGAAGCTACAGTGTTCGCACACCCGCCAACTCTGAACTAAACCAGGACATTCCTGAATGTAGGATTACCAGTGGCTAACTATAGCAAGTCAGCTAATAAGACACTGCATGCACATCAGACGGCGCATTTCTCCTTTCTCCCTACAACTCCAACCCTTGAACCAAGTGAACAAGTCTCATTACTGAAAAAAGTAATCACATTGATTACTATAGCGTGTTGCTAAGTAATGCGTTACTGCTGAACGCTGCCTCTGACCCACTGAAATTTGATTAGTTTCACTTCTGTGACTGTGCATCCTTGTGCGCGCTGGTGGAACATGTGGTGCAAACAATAGGGGACAAATTACCCTATACTGAATTATCATCATTGTTATCATTACACAATCAGACAGATAAACTCGAACCGCAACTATGGCGCCACTAGTAGTCAAAAATTCTACAGCGTAACTTTAAGTTTTAAAAATAAGTGTGTTCGACTTTTACCACTCTTACTCAGCCTTTCTCTAAATCCCATTGTCAGAAATATTTTGGAAAGATCTACTTCATCTGCAATCATTACATAAGTGTGTCATTAGTTAATGATCTCCTTCAAAGACTTAAATCCTAACAAGTATTTTGAAATGGGACAAAGTGGGTTGAGCAGAGCATATGTGCCAAATACGCTTAATGTTCCCCTAAGTTAGAGGGATGATGAATACAATATGCAGTACTCTGATTACATTGCTGTACAGAAATATTTATCTTTCAGGTTTAAGGTACTATACACTGCTACGTCTGCCATAACAAAATATACAGTGAAATGTCTGAGGGCAGAAGTTACAGGCGCTGCTTGCATCTGTCTTTTCACAGTGTGGTTGTTATTCTGCCAGTCTCTGGTCCACTTTAAGAACGAAAGTGGAGTAAAGCAGGAACCAGCATATGTTAGTAATAAAAGATGTCGTGAACAAAATAGACATATACCTTCTCCTGTGGTAATCTGTACCATATGCCACTGGTTCAGCTGGGGGTTGAGCAAACTCACTCAGTTGGAGTGAAGGATTGAGAAGACGTCCCACGTTCAGCTGTTTAAGTAGTCTGAGAGAAGCTGTTTGGCACTGGACATGTGGACCTAATGTAAAAATGTTGATTGATACTCAAGCAAACTCTTGGTGCCTGGCACATTCCTCATTGACTTTCTCTCACATCACTCACACACTGCCCCGCCCACTCCGCAGTGCAAACTACAGTTACAGATTGTACTTCGATCTGGAGGAGATCTGTCATGGTTCAGACGCATGTGCCTGTTTACAGTGTGTGCTCGAAGCTCCCCGGCGGGGGCCTTCCATGTCTGGATTGACGGGACTATTAGAACGCCGCCAGACATGTAGGACGGGACAAGGTTACCTCAAGTCGGCACCTACTCTCCATCAAGGCGGTGGCAGAATGTGGAGTCATTATATCTGCATTGAATAAGAAAGCTGGACTGAAACAGAGAGGAGAAAATGAAGAAGCAAGATAGAGAGAATGAGCAGCAGAAATGAGACGGAAGGGCAAAGACAGAGAGCAAGTGAGGAGAGACAAATTGAAGACATTTATTCACATCTTGATTAGTCTTATTAAAATCATCTGGCTACATTTTTCAGGTCACGAGCTCTGATTAAGGTGATTGCACACTGGAAAATAGAAAGAGGAACAGTGTATTCACTTTACTCAAACATGCATACAGTATATATGCAATGACACACACATAGTCCGAAGGTCAGTGCTCTGAGCTCTCATGGGAAGTAATGGGATACCGGTCCGTTGGAACAGAATCAGTAGTGCATCAGCAGCTTCAACGCCTCCTTGAATGCTACTAAGCCCCAGTTTGTGCCTTTCTTCATGTCGTTTCATTGTTCACAAGCAGGCCTACATACTTCAAAGACAACAATTAAAACGACATTTCCAACCGAAAACACAGCAAATCTTTCTGTGACTGGATATGCTGTAAATTTTGCATTTGTCGTCTCAAAAATAAGTCTTTGTAGAATTCATGTTTCAAAACAAAATGATGTGATTAACGTCACTGAGGTGATGTCCTCTGTACGTCTCTCTGGTCATTTTGGGGGTTTACATAACAAACTTGCATGTAGTGAGTATTTGGTTCCTGTGTCTAGTATTTTAGGTCCAATATATTTAAATTTGATTTCCAGTTTTCAGTCCAATAAAAGCAACTATGCAGCTGCTAGCATATTAACTTCACACTGTTCATACTGTATATCTTACTTACATATCTTAGCATATTCATATCTCCCCATTACTGTTATTCCATTTATTACCTCTGTACATAAATAAATTACTCTGCACTTCACTGCTTTGTGCACTTCTACTTAGATGCTAATTAACTGCATTTCGTTGTCTCAATACTTAGACTCTGTGCAATGACAATAAAGTTGAATCTAATCTAACAATAAATATAACACCTCTTTTGAATGTCACAATTATTTTTTAACATTCATGAGTAATAATAGTAATAGTTTTACCACCATTATAATCTTACTAAATGCTAACCGTGAGCAAAATTTCCTCCAGGAAACTCAAGTTTACTTCCAATTTGCCAGTTTGTTTGTTTGTTTTGTGTTTTTCATTTCTTTCTCTACAGACACCTCAACAGACCAGAATGCATTGCAACCACAAGATAAGTTCTCAGGAAGTTCTGAGGAACAGGCTCCCTTGGTGTCACTGTCGCTATCGCCTTCATTGATCCCTCCACCTGCAAGTGAATAAAACAAGTTCCGGCACATCCAGGGGTTTGCTGAAAGGCATTTTGGGAAATGTGGGAAAACAGTTAATGATTTACAAGAACTGATGAGGCAGACTGAGAGGAGGTGGGTATATTCAGGTTGATGTAATGATGTCTAGCAGGTTTTTGTTTAACAACTTGTCTCAGATTTTAAGTGTCCACACTTCATTCTGAGTTGAAACCACCGAGCAGCTTGTGAAAGATTCAGTAATGACACAACAGACAGCAGTAGCGATCGGCGTAAACCAGTACATATGTATATCCATATATCCAAGGATAATTATGTCCTCCAGTGAAAGTATATGTTTATTCCATGGGAACGCTGGCATGTCAGAAGCTGAGTGTGTTTATTTCTATCGCATGAACTATATCTGCTCTGTGTTTATACAGCTGATAGCTCTGTATTCGTCATGTGCAGAGGAAACACGCATAAAGTGGTTTACGGAAGACTGAAATAATAGAAGTTCAGCTCCCCACGATCACCTCAGAAATCCCAGACATGTTTGCACCCCCACGGCTTACTGTACTATAGCCATGGATTAGCAAAAACTGCAGGAGAGTTGAACACTGGCGGCTCAGAGGGTATATAGGAGCCCGTTTCCTTCCCCCTTGACTAATCTTCTGTCAAAGGTTTAGGACAACCAAGGATTCAGGGACAAAATATGATGAATGATCTTTAAAGGAATTTGACATCTTGGGAAATATGTCTATTCGCTTTCTTGTTGAAAGTTAGATGTTTGCCTGTTAAATATAAGGCAACAGTTAGCTTAGTTTAGCATAAAGATTGGAAACGAGGGGAAACAGATAGCCTGGCTCAGTCCGAAGGTAGCAAAATCAACCTAACCAGCATCACTAAAGCTCACTGATTGTCATATTACATCTAATTTGTTTCCGGGAGTCTTGCCATGGCAACCTCGCAGTGACCAGAAGTATCCAGAAAGTTACTGCGTCCAGCCAAGAAATAGTCCCTGCAAAACTACAAACTGTCATTTTAATTTTTGTTTTTTGTATCGATTAAACAAACTAGATATAAGATGTATATATATATATACTATATATATACAGTATATAGCTGTTTCTAGTCTATTGTGTTAAGCTAAGCTAATCGTCTCTTGGTTGTAGCTTCATATTTAACATATTGACATGAGAGTGGTATCATCTTGTCATCTAACTCTATGCAAAAAAGCACATTTCCCAAAATGTCAAACTATTCCTCTAACTATTCCTCTAAATCCACCTAATATAATTTTCAGTTCTGACAATCAGTGATGCACACTGTGTGAGATACTGAAGCTGAAGCGAGTTGGACAAAAAGTCAGAAAAGTGGGAGCTCTCCGATGAGTGTCTCCATGCATCTCAAAGAACTCATCTAAGCTGTTCTCAAATACGTCTCAACTGGCGCTCTGGGCAGATAAGAGCTCCTCTTCACACTGATTCACTGACTGACTGACTGACGGGCTCTGTGTGCTGCTGGACTGCTGGTTGATTTGGGGAAATGATGTCCTGATATGACAGTATTATCAGCTGAGGATTACCACACACACCCAGAGGAGGCTAACTGTCACTGCAGATGGTTTTCTCACAAGTAATGAACTTGTGATGTTGCTGCTGGCAGGTCCCCCGACTGTCATCTTCGTGCTGCTGTGATTAAACAACAACAGGTGAGATGATGTGGGCATCACTGGATTAGCATAGTGCTGTCCTCAGTATATGAGCCAGAGCTGTGAGCTGTGTGTTTGCTGAGGAACCTGCTCTGTTCCCAACAGACAGCAGACGAATTTGGTTCACAGTTCACCAACCGTGAATCCAGAAGTGTCTTGACGTGTCCTGACATGCAGCCTTCTTTATCAGACGTATCACTTTTCTAATGGTGACAAGGCAATTTCTTTGAATTTCACTCAGCTCACATCAAAGAGGAAAGACAAGTAAAAAAAAAAAAAGCATGTTTACCAGTATCTTCTTCATAATTTCCAGCCAGACTGGCTGTTATTTAAACAGGATCATTTCCCTCTATACAACAATAGGAATTCAGAGCTGCAAAAATACTGCGGTGATACTGATGCTTCACCTAACTAATCCACTTGCTGGTACTTGTTTGCTCAGAGTCTTCTTCCTGCTATAGTAAGAAGTAGACATTGCTTGTCTGGGTCTCATCTGTCACCCACAGCTTCTCTTATGGATTTTCCTGTTTTGATCCTTGCCATCTGTGCCTCTTTCTCTCCCTCTGCTTTTCTTCCAAAGTCGACATCATGAACAATTCATTCTTAGCCACGACTTCACTGGATTTGGCTCCACAGTGCAGAGTAATTGCTAAACTATTCTGGTCTTGCATTGGTACAGTATATTCTCATTCTCTCCCAAACTAAGAGCTAATACAGAATACTGAGGAAGGTAAAGGTGGATTTGCTTCCTGTGCATTGGGAAAACTTCACAGTCATCCCAGAAGATTTAGTCCAGAGGGAAACAAATCTCTCCTAAAGACAGAAATAAAGCAGCTACAGCTCCCGCGATAATGTCACCCAGAGATAAAAATACTGACAGTAAATCGGAAGCTAAACACATTATGGAGAGTGATTTTAAAGCAATAAGTGTGCACTTTCTGTGCTGACATTGTCAGGCTATAATGGAGTAAATCTCATTTCGGTGTAAAAGGTCAAGCATGAAAATTAGAATCTACAAAATGAGTCCTAGCTGCAGCAGCTCCAGCACTGTTTTCTCAAATGACATCACAGAATGGTGCTGTGCTTTTTAGCCTTGACGAGATATTCATAAATATTGATTAAATTGGCCCAGATTGAAATATTCGGTCCTTTTTCTTTAAAAAGTTAAAAACAGGATGTCTATAGTGAATAACCACTGAAAAGATCCTGAACAGCAGGATACAAATTATTGTGTACAATGGCAGTCACATTTATATTGCGGCTGACTGATACTGAGCTTAATGCCAGTTACCAGCTGCATGTATCAACACACACACACACACCAATGAGTGATATTGTGCAACTGAAACTTTCTACACGATCCTCGGAGGTGCATGAGAATAAAAAGGATGGTTACAGAAGAAAAAAAGACACCCGATCTGTCGCAGGCGCTGCCAGCTGGGTGCAGAATTCACTGTATTCTATCACCTGTCTCCTCTTAGTCAACTGAAGTAAACTTAGCTGGAGCTCTCCCTTGCCGTACCAGACTCCATGTCACATCAGCATTCCTCACTCCCCTCCCAAACTCGCAATTAATACCAGATCGGCTCCTGGGCCATGTGTGATTCAGAGTGAGTGTGTGTGTTCCTCTATGTCTGTCTGTCTCTGTATGTTGCTGCCTTATATGCCCAAGGGCGTGCTGCTGTGTAAGGGTTTCCCCAGCACAGATAAGTTATATCTCACTCCCAAACATAATGGGGACTGGTCTCCACCGGTACAGAGTGGTACCGCTGCAGACCGCAGTCACTCCTGTCTGCCTGCCTTCCCCATAGCATATATGCACCAGGCACCGACCTCGCACTGCAACGCTGACTGTTGGATACGGAACAAAAGACCTGTGAATGGAATGGGACCTGCACTACCTCACCCCCGGGAAGCACGACGAAAACAGCACAAAGCTGCTGGTAAAGTGTCACTGTTCTAATAGCACACGCATCATACCCTCAAAAAGTAGCCCATTTGTTCTGCTTTTCACACGATGTCTGTGTTAGGGGAAATTTACACAGTTGAGGTCTCACTTTTTAATGCTAAACCGGATCATATTCTGCTCTCAGTACATAAGGCTCTAAAAGGAAAATGCCACCTCGGTTACACACTTCACACTGTAATGGTCGAATGTCTCCAGGGGATGTGCTACAGTGCTGTAATTTATCTATTTTTATGTACCCACTTTCCCCAAATTTGCCTGTTCATTTGTTGATTTTCCACATTTCCCAGAGTGCCTTTTGACCAGACTCAGAGAGGTGTGTTCTTTGTGCTGGAAAGACTGTGTGTTAGTGCCATAGTGATAGCAAAGAAAAAGTAAGAGTGAAGAGAGAACAATGCCACAGAGCAGCTTGCTCACTTGTTCAAATTACCTCAAATTACCCCTCAACGGGGTTATATTTCACATGCTACTGGCAGCAGCTCCACAAATATGCAAGTTGTGGCTGCATTGAATTTCTACTGAGGCTGCTATTGGTAGAGAAGTATCTTTGACAGCTCTATGATAGATTGCCGTCTGTCTGATTGTTGAATGTCAATGCAAAATGGTAAGTCTACAAAGAAACCTCTGCTTCTTTATTCTGTAGGACTAACACTAAAACACACATTTTCTTTCACCATGTGTTTAGATAAGAGACAGGTGAAAACATATTGACAAAAAATATCAGATATGTACCACATTAATTATAGCTTTTGCCAGTTTCCATCACAGGTCCCCACAGCTAAAAGCAAGATTCTATAGACCCCTTTTCTGTTAGTAAATATTATGAGGTTTTTTTGTGGGCGTAGCTTAGGCGGAGGCAGAATAATTCCCTGAACACGTTAGCTAACGCCAGCGAGCAAGTTTTGTTGGCTTGAGTTTCTCTTAACAGACATCATCTATGTCATCTTGCTGTGTTGTTGGGTGTCAGAATCGATTGAAATTTTATCGCATACAGCTGCCACTGACGGTCAAAATCGAAGACAACTGTAGTTAAACAGAATAAGACTCAGTTTCTGATTAGGTGGACATGTTGCGTACACTGGGTTTATCAAAGCTTCATTGTTAAAAACAGCTGCCTGCAGCTGGAACTGATGCTGATGAGAGCAGTGAGAGTGGACCAAAACAGTAAATTTGTGGGCCAGAAAACCAAAACAATGAGCTGAAAGAAGCTTAAATGCTCCGTAGAGCCAAGCGGAACTGCAGAGTTGGGTAGTAATTCTCTGTGGGTTTGTCACTATGAGAGAACATTACACACAGTCAGTTAATCAATATAAGAACAGTCATCATAGCAGCTTTGAATATTTAGTCATAGTCATATTTACCCACCAGCAGAAGAGCGTTCCAGAAATGGTCTACTTTGTACATCAAGAAAGTATACTCTTGATTTAGTTTGCTCAAAAATGTTCTGTTAATCAAGTCAGCTGTAGCTGCACTGGAAATATTTCAACATCAAGTTATGCATGTTTGGCCACCTGTCCATGTGAATAAGAAAAAAAATAACATCACCATGAAACCAAATGGGCCTTTTTGCAAGGTACATTACCTACACTTGTCTTAAATTACTTTAGGGTGAATTTTCCCTTTAAATCTTTCAACCGAATCAGCTCTGCCTAGACTTGAAAGTCATCTCACACCTACAGTGTGATTAGAAACTCGTCCTCAGGGTGGTACATACCCCGGAGCGCTGGATATCATGTTCCACTCGACATTTTCTGTGACATGCACACGTCGTTAAGGAAATCAAAGAATCACTGTGTTCCTGGGTCTAGTGGGAGCCATAAGAAATATCCCAACATATAGAATAGTTTCCTGTTCTGACAGGATGCCACAGCCGAGGAAGGGAAACCCAACACCCACCTGCAAATAACACTGACTCAGACATGGTGAGAGGAGCCCTTGACATCTTGATGTATGTGTATGTGTGCAAGTGAGTGTGTGTGTGTTGGGTTTGTGTGTGGGAGGCCTGCCATATGCTAGATGTGCCAGTGCAGAACTGTGAGGTGCAGAAGGTGCGAACAGACATTATAGCATAGGGTAATTATGGATCCTGTGCTGAGGTCTAACATATCAATGCTGAGAACAAGCTTTTTCCCCTTGTTTGTGTAAACTGATGAACTACAAAGAAACAAAGAAATAAATCCATGCATAGCAATATAAAACATACAGTATTTATACCTAAAACTACAAAGCCTCTTAAATTTTTCGAACTGCTTTTCTATTATTGACCACTCTTGAAGGTTAAGGTCTAAGGTCTTAAAGAAATAGTTCAGTGTTTTGGGAAATTCACAATCTTGCCGAGAGTTAGATGAGAAGATTGTTCCGTATATATGGTAAATGTATGGCTACAGCCAGCAGCATGTCAGCTTAGCTTAGCATTAGCAGACTATTTTTTTTGCCAGAAGCAGTAACTTCCTGAATCTTGTTGTCACTGTGCAGTTGCCAGGCAACCAGCGGAGACTTGAGGAAGCCACTGCTCCTGGCCAAGAAATTATCTGGCGTATACAAAGTATACAGCAATTTTTATACTTCAGTTTTTGTACGGATTAAACAAACAAAATATGACATGTTAATTAGTAAGCTTACTGGTAGGTGTCCTTTTTTAAGTTTGGACAAAGCCAGGCCAGATATTTCCCTGTTTTCAGGCTTTATACCATTCAAATGTAATATAAAGTAACAGTAACAGTATAAAGTACCAACAAAATTAAAATAAATAAGCTTTTGTAGACAAAATATTGTATTGACAAAATTGTGCAAAACTCCTAAAATACAAATCTCGGACAGAAAATGTGCTACAGTAAAATGCCACAGAAGCCCAAGATACATTTGTCGATTACAGCCATCCTGGACATCAAAAATAGTTTAGTTTGCCTGTTCTTGTGTAGGCTCGAATGCACTTTAATACAGTTTTTCCTTAAGTCCGGTTTACTTGTCAAACAGTTGTTTTGAACAAAGGTCCCACCTCTGGTCGGGCAGATAACTAAGCATAGTTTAGGACAATGGGGTGGCACCTGGGATGGCCAATCAGATTGCTGGGGTGCCCAGGCCACCTCCTGGACACGCCCCTGCTTAAGCTTACTGGCTGCTGGATATAGCTTTATAATTACCGTACAGATATAAGAGTGGTATTAATCTTCTCATCTAACTCGCGGCAAGAAAGCCTTTCCCAAAATGTCAAACTATTGCTTTAACCTTGTGCGGAAGAGAAAAATCCCCCAAAATAATTTAACTCATTAATAAAGTACCTGATAGAAGCTAAAAGGTTCAAAAAGGAAAACACCCAACAAAGTAACTACCTTATTGAATTTGTGAAAGGAAATCAGCTTTGGTGGAAGAGATGCAATAAAGATATTCATAAAGGCCTTCTGACAAAGCTGGGTCACCAGCGTTAGCATAATATGGAAAAATCACCTCAATTACTCCCACTTGGCAGAGAGAGACAGGGAGAATGGATAAAGCGATACGGAGGTTCAATTTGGCAAGCAGCGGCTCGGTTAAGGTCAACCCACCCTCGGATTGACTGGCTGTTTGGTTTTACTGAGAAGACAACAAATGATGTGGCTGTGGCTCAGCCTTATCTGTCACTGCAGATAGAAGGTATAGCTTGAGGTTTAGGGGTCCTGCAGTGTCACAATAACACATGTGGTGGAGGATGAAATCTTCCACAATATAGAACTACCTATGTTAACTCAACAAGTCATCCTCTGATGCCCCAACAAACGCACACCCCTGCTGTCTGTAAACTTATCGGTCTTAAACCTGCAACAATTGACTTTTCCGCCAATTGGGGGGCAGCAGAAACAAGCTATGAACACAACACGGACATATCATCACCCTTTAAGTTAATATAGCAAACTTAGGAGGGGGCGGTGTTGGTGGGGGGAAACAAATGTGACACAGCACACATACACATGTGTACATCCAAACAAACTATTAAGTAGATTTATCACACTCCGTCTTAAAGTCTGCTAAAATACTGTATGAATCTGTTCCTAAGATTTAAAGCTGCATTCATTGATTATTTTTGCCACTAGGGGTCAGCAGAAACAAGCTGTGAACACAGCACTGACATATTGTTACCCCTTAAGTTGATATGGCTAACATGTTAGCATAAAGTTGCCTATTTACACATCCAGCACATATGGAGCAACATTACCATTCATTTTGGTGTCATGTTTCTGGCCACCTGGCCAAAGTAAGTCCAATAGTCACTCTCCTTTTAGCTCTGTTTTGGTCTCCAACAACTCCTTATAGGGAAATATTTGTCTCTTTAGCTGCTAAATGCTCCACTATGTTCAGTATACAGTATAAGTGTTTGGTACTGGGTAGGTAGTGTACAGTCAGAAAGCAGTGAGAGTGAACAAAATCAATATAGTTTTGTGCTGGAAAACCAAGACAATGAGTAAAATTACACCATAAAGCTCTTTTCATATTACAGTCATGTGATGCATTGTTAAAAAACAGATTTTGGCCGCTTTGAAGTTCATTTTCATGCTAGTAATAACTACCTAATGAACTAGAAAATAAAGACTGAACAACACCATGGACTTCACGCACTACGCCACTTTTCTAGCCTTGGGTATTACATCAATATTGCACACGCTCCAGACATTTTTCTTGCATCTCATCCTATTCACCGGCCCAATGCACCACTGAACACTCGCCACACCTCTTCTACAGCTGGAGCCTCACTGCATGCCAAGAGGCCTGAGTGTGCAGAATGACCGAATATTGCCATTCAATACTGTACAGTATGTGTTCATACCGTAAACTCTGATGTTACAATGCAGTCTCTTTGAACTGTATGTGACCGGTCTTGGCATTTTTGCACTATGTGTCGAGATACACAGTGATATAATGTTGTCATCACTAGAAATGAACGCACAATAATGTGAGTCTGATTCTGACTGTGCAGCTGAAGCCGTACTGTTGTAAGCAAATAGACCTGGAGAGGGTAAACAAACTGATATGTAACAAAAAGGTTTCACTGTACCTTTAAAACAAAGAAGTACAGTGAAACAAAGTGCTCTTCTCATGATGCCAGGCTTCTGTTGGTGATTCATCAATACGGTCACAGAGTCTCTCTAAGTTTCTCTCTCTCTGTGCCTGTCTGTCTCTCTTTCTCTCCCTCACTCCATAACTCAGTTTTATTCACATCTGTCTGCATAATGCATGATAGCACATAGGTCCCCCAAGGCCTTTCATTACGTAAACCTGTTGCAAGAGGAGCCACAGCAGCACTTTTACAACATCCATCAAAACAGGGGCAAGCATGTGTTCAAGTGGTTTGTGATGTATTGCTGCTTAAGCGACAGTGAAGCCTGAATACAATTACACTTACTTTCAAAGCACACACCAAAAAGTATTTCTTAACACTTGGACAGCCGATGTGAAAACTACCGGGGGAGGCATTGTGTGCGCCAGAATCGGCAAATGTACACAGGAATGAAAGACCTCCTTCCTCTTTGGGTGAAAAGCATAAAACTCACCTCTGCAGGGCATCATTGTAGGAAACCAACAGGGACAGCCCTTTTCACTGAAAGCTCTCAAAGTGAGGCATTAAGCCTGGGGATATCAGGCTTCATGATGTTGTGCATTAACAAAACAGCCACATACAGTATAGTATACAGTATAAGACAAAAGAGGCAAGCTGGCCTTAAGAGGAATCACTCCCTCCCATCCTGATCTACTCCATCAGTCATCACCTACCTGCAGCTTCTGCAGCTCCCTTGCACTCTGAGAATAGGAAGCACTGTTTCTCCTGCAAAAATGCTCTTTCACTGATGTGTTTCAGTTAAAGTTCACAATTCCTCAACACCAGAGAGATTGTGGTGTGACCTTTTCATATCAGAGAACTGGCAGCAAATGAATCTGAGGGACCTCTTTATATAAAACCTCATAGTACTCACAATTGTGTCATTTATGGTGCAGGTGAGACTTGTTTAGATTACCTACCTTATTACATTAATATAGTCGTTTGGAGTAAATCCAATGGAGAGGCGTTTGCCTTGTTATACTGATGTAAATGTATACTGTGAGATGAAAGTGACAAATTACGCATAAGGGTTTAAAATATGTGGCTGTGTGGTGAGGATATGAAGCGGAGAAGGACCCTGTTGCATGGACTTACAGTATCCACAACTCACCGCTTGCATTCTTCCCACAGATCAGGTGTTGCCAGGGCAGCAGGGACCCCCATATCTCTGCATCGCCGTTGACGGCCTGCTCCAGGATCTCCACAGTGAACTTGGGGATCCCGTTATCCCGCTCCAGCAGCGCACTGCGCAGCACCCGCGCGTACACATCGCGGAAGAGGCTCTCCATGCACGCTACCAGGTAGATCGCGGCGTGCTCGTGGATCCTGACCGCAACCCTGCTGTCGACCATCCACCTGAAGAACTTCCCCACGTTGAAGATGAGACCGCAGCGCACCGACTTGCCGCGGCTGAACTTGTCCTCCTCCGTGCTCATGTTGTACTGGGACAAGGCACTGAGGGCCGCGCTGATGCAGTTCATCGAGACGGTCCACGACAGGACAATCTTTATGGCACTTTGGATCTCATATTTGGTGCATTTGGCGTAGCGCAAACTCAGGCGCTGCGCCTCCTTGGCGACCCTGACCAGGGCCCGGCTGACTAGCACCGAGAGCCTGAGCAGGACGTCCTGCGGGAGGGTCGGCAGGCTCATCTCCTCGTCCCTGCTCAGTGCGCTCACCACTTCCCCGAGGCTCCACGGCACATCCTCAAGCTCGGGTAGTTTAGCGCACTGCCCGGTGCTCTCCAGGATCTCGGCGTCTTCGACCAGGACCGTGTTGACAGTGTCCAGACTGTTGTGTCGACTGTGCATCGAGTCGGTTAGTTGCCAGTGATTCCCCCCATGTGCCTCTGAGCAGCACAGCGACGCGCTGGAAGATCTGAAGGAGTCGGCGGCTCCACCATAACCCGAGTCTAACGTCAAATCCTCCAGGGTCCTCGCTACTGACTTGCTACTCCGTGCCATAACTGCACTTCATACTGTAAAAGAGGGCTTGGGAAAGTGGAGGGAAATATTCAAGACGTTGGAGTGTGGATACGCACGCGCCTTGCACGAGCTCTGATGACAAATAGTATTCTGTCTCTTTTAGGGAAAGTCCATCCAAGGCTGTCGTATAAAGTTAAAGAGTAGTATCTCACTACTGTGCATCAACAGTCACACAGTGCTGTACCAGCGCAGTGCCTGACAGATGGAGGCGGGGCCGTGGAGACCCGAGCTGTCAGCCAATGGACTCTCGGGACGAAGCAGCAAAGAGTTTTAATTGGATCGCTTTAGAGGATCAATAAAAAGCCATTGATGTAGCTCATGATAAGGCTTATTAATTAAAAGGTGTTGTAAACAGTGAGCACAATACTTGATCAATTGTCTATATTCTGCTTTTGGAAAAACTTAATTTCTCAAAACTTTGGAATGGCATAAATGCAGAAATCCTGTCAAATGTCATATGTGACAGTAAAATGTAAAAGACAGTGGATAATAAACCACATAATATAGAAGTAGCTGCTTTTACATAACCATGTTTAGAGGACAAGTCCTCCAGAGGATCAGGCGTTTCAGATATTTTCTGAGGGCCCATGTCTGATCGTAACATGACTCAAGACCATTAATAATAGATTGCATGCATAATGTATCCTTCTCTGTTCCTCTGGAGGAGAACTCATTGAAAAGATCTGAATTACTTTCAAGGTCATTAGCCGGGATCACTCTCAGGGTCTAACCTAGCCATTTAGTTTTTTCCCCCTAAACCCACAGGCTCTGTATAATCTGCATGAGCCCTAGTCCACCTTAAATGAAATCTAAAAGGTTGTAGAGATATTCTTTATTCTCAAACAATAGCAGTGAGGTAGGAAGTTAAATGTACTGAAAATAACTGCAGTCATACTGTAATACTGACAAAACCAGTCCAGTGCCAATAACTGTAAAATGTCCCGGTCCAGTGTAAAAAATGTCTAAGGGGTGGAAATAATCTAACCTGGTGGTAAAAAAAATGACTCCATGAACTGGAGATTGCTCACTGATCAGTGGGGCTGTAGCTTCTTTACATCTGAGATGCAGTGAAACTGTAGCTTCTGCATCTGACAGCAGGTTGGATGTCTCTCTGGAGCAACAGTGAACCCTGGTGTTGTGCAGTCAAACTTCAGTTTATTTGTCACGGCTAAAGGCTTAAATTGCTTTGTGACACAGAATTTCAACGAAATTACATGCACTTTTTTGTTATTAATGGGACATTTCTAACAGTTAAATAGACAATTAGAATAATCCATTCTACCCTGGGAATAGACCTTTTTCATATTTGTCACAGGTGTAAATAATAAAAGTAATGGCATGGCTGAAATCCATTTAGCTGCTTCAGTTTCAAGGTCCTGGTATTGTGCATGCTGGAATAGAACAGAGCCATTGTTAATGTTATTAGTAACACCTGTGCTTTTCCTACTGTGACAAGTAAATACATTACAAGCATGTGGTGCATGTGAATATTGTAGATATCCATTACACACGCATATAAAAAAGACACACTGTTCAGGTTCTGAAGGTCACACAAGTAAAGGACACATGTGGGATGTGTGGAAGAAAAACATGTTTCCCCAAAACCAACTTATAGAGATGTTAAATGTTTTAGTAGGTTCTCTCTCTGCTGTGAATGTGAAAGGTGTAAACAGACTACTATCCTCATACATTACTGCAAGGTCTACAGAGGTCTGCACAGCACAGAAAATAATGCTGTAGGACGAGAGGGGACTCAGATATTTTAGTAGCATGTGGATTATCAGTATCCATGAGGAGTCTTGGGCAATGACGCTGATGGTCCAGGCTGACTTTGATAGGATGGATGGGACAGATCTACCTCCAAGTAGCCATGTTCTCCTTCACCTGGTATTGTCACACAAATTGAGAGATTATGAAGCCACGTCTAATCCTATCATTTAAATGGCAAAAACAACAGCGAAAAGGAGACCTGGCTTCATAAGAGTAATGCCAGGTTCAGAGAGAGAGAGAGAGAGAGAGAGAGAGAAATTAATCATGTTCATTTTTACAAATTAATCATGTTAATTTGTCTCAGTAACCTCACCAATTGCTCTTTGACAACTCTATCCCTTGAGGAAAAAAAACATCTACGATGTTGGTTCACCAAAGAATTTTGGAGAATCACTTCTTGTGGAATTAAAGTAGCTAAATTGGGTTATAAAACTCACCTTAAAGGCCTTTTATAGTCCTAGAGGATAATTTAATATCACAGTTTCATGTCTGTGTGCAAATTAGCCTTCCCAGCCGAGGGACTGCTTTAATCAAACTTAATTTAGAAGGAGCAGCATGTCAGAGGGAGCACAACTCAGAATGAGGTAATTAAAAAAAGGTGACTCTGTGGCAAAAGCCTTTTTTTAGTTAAAACCCATCAGGAGCCTGAACTGAGTGACCTGTTTTTAAACGACACAATCGGCATGGCTCTCAGGATGGTAACGTTGGTCTGTCCGCCACTTGGTTCCAGACTGAAATATCTCAGCCACTATTGGATGGATTGCCATAAGATTTGGTGCAGATATTCATGGTGCCCAGAGGATGTTTCTGACTCTGGGGATCCCCCAACATTTTCTCTAGCACCACCAGCGGTTCTAATTTTTCACTTCACCAGTGAAATATCTCAACATCTTTTAGACTGATTGGCACAAACTTTTGTACAGCCATTCATGATTGAGAGAAAACCTATGCAGCCATGAGGTTGACATTTGTGGTTTTGAGTGAAATGTCCAGACAATTATTGGATGATTGCCATGAAATTTGATACGGATATTCATGTTTCCCCTCAGAATGAATTGTAATAACTCTGATCCCTTAACCATCTAGTCAAGCGCCATCATCAGGCCAAACTTTCAAATTGTCCAATATTTTGGTTTTATGACCAAATGGCATTACCATCAGCCTCAGCTGTACTTTGTGTTTAGTGCTAATTATGTTATCATAATAACACACTAAACTAAGATGATGAACACTGTTGACATTATAGGCTACCTGCAACCTACTCTTTCAATCATTGGCTAAAGCTTTGACTGCTCTAACCATGACTAATAAAAACCTTGACACAAACTACAAAAATCTGCTCTTGAGAATGAGAAAACAGAAATGAAGTCTAAGCATAAATGAATGAAAAAAGGGAAAATTAACAATGTGATAAAGGGGATCCCAAGGCCTTTCAAAAACAATTCCAGGTTAAGACTGCCATCTAGTGTCCATTTGTTTTCTATACTGTGTATTATTTCCCAGTGAAGTTGGCCTTATCTCATGAGAGCAGCTATTAGCTCTGGTCACAATAACCTACAGCAGGGATGCAGCATAACTAACTCAACACAGCCTACTTCAATGACTTGTTTATGGTGACACTGGGTGTAACCAAGTCTTTGACATGAGCAATCAGAATAAATAGAAATTACTATAATTCTTTAGGAGAGTGAGAGCTATATATTAAATTGGCTTTTGGGAAAAGTGAAGAAGTCAGGAAAGGCTGACCAGTGAGCAGATGCATTATTGAGAATTTAGGAGAAGGTAGGAAATGGGAAATGCCATCAGACATTGGCCAGTAATTTGCAGTTCCACCAAAGACAATCAGACCAAGAAGCTGATTCACTGCAATGATGTGGTCCATCACCCTTCTTATCTTCTACAGTAAGATAGCCTGAGCTAACCACTTGATGCTGGAAAGCCAGAATATGCCTCAAGAAACAGCGTGCTGTGGATTTATAGGCACATCCATTATAATTTACTCTGGAAGTGAGGGATGTGTCGGTCTGGGAATACTGAGGCAGTTTCTGATGTAGCTGAAAAAGTAGCTGTTTGGGTTAGAAAGCTGCAGAAACTCATCTCATGACTACGCCAGGAGTTATTACAGTGCAGACGTTACTGCCTGATATTAAGCTTTGCTGTTTACTGTTAGATCTCAGTTTCTTAATCACTGAGCTGACTCTTTCAAGCCAAGCTGATCCGTTTTCCCATTAGTCTATTCTAGATGACTACAACAGAAATAGAAATTGCCAGGTGCAATGTTCTGAACAAGTTAAAAGCCTGTAAAGATAGATTCTTAGTATATACTGTATATCTCAGCGGGCCTGCGTCTGTGGCAATAATATTGCCCTGCAGGGTGATACAGTGTGTTCCTCTTACTTCAGCACAGTACATTCTCTTTATTCTTACAGCGGCAATTCTGTGTCATATAAAACAATAGGAACAGATTATACATTTTTTTGGTATTAGTCCTTTTAGAAAATAATAGCATTTTGATTAAGAGTGTTTTTAATTAAAATCAAACATTCGCAATTGGGTAAAAAATGTTTTTAAGCCATTTAAGTTACACATAAAAATGCAAAAAAAAAGCCAACCTAAGCAACAAAGAAAAATAGAAACTAAATATTGCCTGATTTGCTGTTTACAATGTTATTTAAAGGGAAAGTCCAACCTTCATTATAGTCTACTGTCCAACTTAGCTTTAATTTTCTTAATTTTCACATAATCATACAAATCTATGCTGAACAGCAGAGAAACATATCTTCATATATTTTTATGAAGAAGATCTAGAGACAAATGCTATAACAGCAACCCCTGGGACATAATGACAGCACCTATCTTGATTTTACTAGTCCATGCAAGGTGACAGTTTAATTCAAATAAAACTCCTTCAAATTATCTCTAATAATTAAATCATTACATGACTGTGAAGTCAGATACTATATATAATCAATTTAAGGAAAGGATACTGATTTTTATCAGGGATACTGTTGTTTGTTTGTTGACGTTGTCCAAAATAATTACAACAGCATAATATAATCTATATTTTAGGGTTGATTTCCTTTTAAAATACATTATACGTTACATATTAGGTCTCAATTTACTCTTTTATGTAACGTGGCTCTCATTGGTTACAGATTATCGCTGCTGAGAGTGGGCGGGGTTGGCTGTGTTCGACCGAACGCACAGTTGCAGTGTGAGCGGCGCGGTCTGTGTGATAAATCGAGCACACCTGATTCGAGCCAGGCCTCGCCGCTCAGCATGTGCTCATCCGGGTACTCGGGAGTGTACACATAACTGAATCCAAAGCCTCCGATTAGCTGCTTTTATGGGTTATTTTTTATTGCCGCTCTCTAAAAGTGAACCATAACACAAAATGTTGCGATAATACGACAGGATGTCGACATTTGGATGGTTTAAAACCACCGCAGACGACGTGTAAGCGGCGGTAAGAAAGCACATTATGGAAACGTGATGGAGGGAAGGTTGTATAACGGCCGATTCTGACCAATCAGAGCGCTCCATTCCTTCCTGCGTATGCCTGTGGGTGGAGATGTTGATACAGAAAGGACGTGTGGCATGGACGACGGGTGTTAACAGTTCTACAAAACATTTAACGTGTTGGTGAGGTCTAGTGTGTGTTAACTTGGTGTACACTTACGTTAAACTACCCGGAAATATTTGCGCGTTTCTAACGTTACTTTTTTCGAGCTAGCAAGTTAGCTTGTGTTACATGGGCTTCACCCGCGCCTCGTGCGACAGCTTACGAAAATAAAACACTTTGAGCGTCGCTGCTGGCTGAAGACGGGTTTCTTCTGGACTTATTTCCTTCAAGTGTGTTGACTTGACATCGTTGCTACTAATCGAGAGAGCTGTGCCGCTTTTCCCCCTGCGTCCCCTGTGGTTACCTGCTGTCCACACATGCAGCCACCGCTGGTCAGAAGGCTCAGCTCTGTGGATAAATTCATGGAGCAAGGTTAAGGTCAGACAAACCCTTAACGCGACCCTACGAGCCCGCAGACCGGGTGAAGAGCTACGTCGTCCTCGGGTGTGAATGGACACTTGAGTATTTTGCTACCAAAACAACATAAGGGGGCGTCTTTTTGCGTGTTTTTGGGAACCCCCCTCCCTTCTTTCAAAGCCCACCGGGGATAAACAAAGAAGGCAGGTGACATGGTGGTCAACACCATCCACTGGTTCAGGAAGGGACTGCGGCTGCACGACAACCCGTCTCTAAGGGACTCTATCCGGGGAGCGGACACCCTGCGCTGCATATACATCCTGGACCCCTGGTTCGCAGGGTCCTCCAATGTGGGCATCAACAGGTGGAGGTAAGGGGTGGGACAGGAGGTCAGAACTTGCAAGGTGTGAGTGCGAGAGGGAGTGATAGGTGGGTGGAGGGTTAAATAGATGATGTCTCATTACTAGACCTCAACCCCAAATCTAGTGAACCCTAATTAAACTCTCACTGATTATCCATCCAATGATCTTCCACTGACTTATCACCTACCTATCTGCTAAAATGTGCCATATGTTTGCATTTTTTGTTAAATCCTATACAGTCTTTTTGTACATTCTTTGCAAAAATACTGTCAAATTAGAAATTAAAGGGTGCAACTGATTTGAAAGATGTTTGTGATTGCTGATGTTACTGGAACTCACCTACATCTAATTGATGACTCTAATTAGACACCTGTAACAGACAACTTACTCTGTGGATGCTTCCAAAATCCTTTCACTGTATAGGGAATTATATCATTACACTATAAGGTGTGTTTTCAAGTGTCAAAAAACTATGCATACCATTTAGGTCATCCATAACGCATGATTGCACTGGTTTAGTAACCATTGCTTTACCACTATTTGTCATGTGGGTAATCTAAATCCACTATATAGGATATATTGTCACTGTAGAATTTGGACAGCACTACAAAATGGCCTCACACTAAATGTTGCTCTATAGAGTGAACAGTAAATTACTGTGGATAAAGCCTATATTTGACTAAATGTACACACAGGATGTCGCCATGTGGAAGTTGCAATGGTCACTCCCCCCCTGAGTTGCAAACATGCAACAAAAGCATGGGGGGAAATCACAGATAAAGAGAAGAAGTGCAAAGTGATGCTTTCTCATGGGCTGTGAAATGTCAACTGACCTAGCATACAGTTTACTGAATGAAATCTGTAATAAATTCTAAATATTTTTACAAACCTGTCCATAGGAAACCAGAATTCAGTCATTTGAAGTCCTCGTGATTTTGATTAGACTGACAAATCTTGTTTTAAAATAGGACCAGGTATCCGGTGTTAGGTGTTTAGTGTTACTGTGTAGGTCTCAGTGTAGATATGCACATATGTCAGGAAACTGACTGTCCAGCATGTGATACCAACTACTGTTAATTCTGATGACCTTTTGATTTTTCACGATTTTTGTTTGTTTCCTCCCAATATCAAAACACTTCCCATGTACAGCAGCCATAACAGGCTTGTTTTTGTACTCAGCTGTGGTGTAGGGGTTGTATCACAAGAAAAACTGGCAACAGCTCATACCCTCGATCATACAGTCTGTTGTCTGCCACTATAAAGTAAGCATTGGTGATAACGACCTAGGCCAATTCCAAAAAGTTGTAGGTAATCCTTATTTTGTTTGTTTTGTTTTGGCTTTTACAATAAATGTACTTGCTTACTTCATTGAGATACAGGATGTTAAAAAATGGGAGCGTCTGTTTTCTTGATAGTCTTTCCAGCATTTACACTAAATTTGGTTGTTGAGTGCATGTTTAGGATGGGTTTCCAGTATTATTCACAGCCCTGTATTGTGATGATTGAGAATCCACAGAGCTTGATAAGCATGGCACCTTAAGTTGTCTCTCTTTGGTTGTCTCTTTGAGTTCATCGTTTGGCATGATCAGTTAGCTGCTCAGTAGCTTTAGGAAATAGCTGCAGACAAAGAGCTACTCTTTTTGCTCAAATAAAATTAATATGAACAAATGTCACTCACATAAAGAGAGCTATGATAATCAAAGAGAGCTGCTGATGTTCAGATGCAACATTATATCGTTAGCCACACCACTGTACTACTGTACAGTTCTCTATGTTTGAACTTAATAGGCAATTGAGAAGAAGTTATTTGCTAAAGTGGAAAGAAATGACTTTGTCCTGAGGAGACGCTGTGCTCCAGGCAGTAAGTGTGGCGTCTAACCACCATGACAAAGTCATTTTTCCCGCTTTCTAACTTTGCTGCTCAGCCCTGAACGGAGGGCTGAGGAATTGGGTCAGTGTGTTGTTATGGTCATTACATCATCATGCCCCTTCACAGCTTTGACATACATTAAACACACACACTCACCTGACCCCCCACTCCACCCACTTTAGTCAGCCACACCACCTCATTTACTGTGTGCACATTTATTTCTAGCTCATCACATACATCCACGTGATTTAGACATTCCAACATCACTGTGGGAACTTCGACGGCTTTTGGAAGTTTACTGGTAGTCAGTATGACTGCTGAGCTCCTGTATTAGGGCTGAACGATATGTGAAAAAAATCATATTGCGATTATTTTGACAGATATTGCGATATGAGTCACGATTTTAATGGGAATTTTTAAATTTCATTTTCAATGAAAAGAATATAAAAATGATGATGATGTGATTTTTGCTGGGGTCTGTACCAAACAAGCATGTTCCCTTACATCTGGAGAATATGATTTGTAGCCCGGGGCATCTCTGTAGCACCACAATGCTTCATTTATAATGGTGTGTTGTGACACATTTTACCTTTATCAAAAAATTGCAGCTCCTGCAATTTGGATATTGCAGCTGGCCATATTGTGATTTCGATAATATTTCGATTAATTGTTCAGCCATATCCTGTATACAATAGCACCACTTCAAATTTCACTTTTTTATGGCAGTGCTCTTCTTCATCTCAGTTCTCTCCATTTTAATACCTAGACATGCTGAAGCATTATAAACTGGTCCGTGCTTTGAGATGACTGCTGCTGTTGCACTGTTGTAATGTAGTGGGCATTCAGAATGTTGGTGGAAAAAATCATGTAAGGATTCATTTGAAATAACAATTGTTGAAGAAAACCCCGGACAGAGGAGTGATAGTCTGACAGTTTATTCAAACTTCAGATAGGGAATCTAAAAGAATGCAGGAATACACAGAATATAATGATCTTTTCCTTCAACGACACTGTTGGTTACAAGGCCACCACAGAGAGTAGCCTATTATTCATCCAAGGGATCAAGTTATCAAGTAGATAGGGACACCTGGACATCAACCTCACAGTTTTGTGGGAAAGTAGCAATTGTTGTTGTTGTTCTGGCCTTTTGGTTTTTAGGTCTGAAGTTACCTTCAGGAACCAATAAACAGAATCAAAAGGTAGATTTCTTGACAAATCCCTTGTTCGTATGAATTTGGAACCGATCCTTGATACTCATCTGTTACAAAAAATAAAAAGAAAGTGATCAATTGATAGAATTATAATAAGTCCGATATTAATAATGAGGAAAACAAAAGCACAATAAAATTAGTCCAGTGGCATGGGGTGTGAATAAAAGAACATTTCATACTTTCACCAAATATGCATCGATTGTATGAAGTGCTGTGTTTGACTTCTTTTTTGAACAAGCTCAGGTTTGTTGTCATGGTGTTGGTTATAGTAGCATATATGAAGCATATATCTACATGAAAGCACCTCTATGTTTTCTCACTGTAATAAATGTTAGAAAGTTGTGTTGAGTGTAGTTGTCTATTCTTAGTAACATTTTGCAAGTGCAGTGTATGGTGGCCTGTGTGTGTAAAAAGACTTCACCAGAAGAGGGCTGCCTGTTCACACTAAAACACTTGAATCTTTTATTTCAAGCATCCTCTTCACTGATGAGAGATTTCTGTTCTTCTTTAGTATATTGTCTGTATCACATGATGGTCATCACTTTAATTTTTACTACATCAGATCTTTTGGCTTTCACATGTAACCAATGTGACACACGCACGCACGCACGCGCGCGCGCACACCTTCTTGGTGCAGAAGCTGTGGTTGACCCCTCAGTAGTCCTGTCAGATCAGCTACGCCTGTGATTAGTGGTCTCATGATTGCATTTAGTGTAACCGCTGTCTCTGGTAGGAGGTTATCTCAGCTGTACAATCAATTAATTGATCCTTCTGTCTGTTTGGTTCCAGGTTTTTGTTACATTGTTTAGAGGACTTGGATGCCAGCTTGCGCAAACTCAACTCCCGCTTGTTTGTCATCAGAGGCCAGCCTACAGATGTCTTCCCTCGTCTTTTTAAGGTATGCGAGATGGAATAGAGTAGTAGATGTGGTCTTATATTTAGCAGTTAGCGCTGTAACTTTTTGATAATTTTAACATAATGTTACAGCTCATTAAACAGTGGCTGAAAAACAAAGTAAGATTTTAATACTTCAGTGAACTTATGCAATGGCCCTCCAGATTGATTACATAGAAGTTATATACTTTTAACATATCCTTTGAAAATCTCAAATTTAAATATATCAGTCATAAAAATCAGTTATGACCTCAGCTGCATATCATGCAATGTCACATGTGGTCCTGAACCCAAGTTTGAGGTTAATCACTCAGAACCCACTTGTTATAATGATATTTGAATAATAAATAAGATTTACCATCAACAATGTGGTCTCTGTCACTCATGTTTTATAGAATAAATCAATAAATTTTATCTTTATCTGTGTATTACTTTTTCCCTCAGGAATGGCAGATCTCCCATTTATCTTATGAATATGACTCTGAGCCGTTTGGCAAGGAACGTGACGCCGCCATCCAAAAGCTAGCCTGCGAGGCTGGGGTAGAGGTCACGGTGCGGGTTTCACACACCCTCTACAATCTGGTCAAGTGAGTGCCTGTACAGTAGTAGCTGAAACAAATGTCCCATACTAATGAATCTTTTTGAAACTGTGTGGATTGTCACTGCCTGCTCTGTGTTTGTGTGTGTGTGAAGATTTGTGTTGATTCCTTCACATTTTTCTTTCCTAAAGGATCATAGAGCTCAATGACGGTCAGCCTCCTCTTACGTACAAGCGCTTCCAGGCCCTCATCAACCGTATGGATGCTGTGGAGCTCCCTGCAGAGACGATCACATCTGAGGTTGTCAGAACGTGTGCCACACCCATCAGTGAAGACCACGATGACAAGTTTGGTGTGCCCTCCCTTGAAGAGCTTGGTTAGTTTGTTCCGCTGGTCATGGTGTATAAATGCTATCCAGCATATTTCTCAGTGTCACAGTCATAGACTTTGAACAGTTTTTGAATCTATGCCTGTATATTTTGCTGTTTCAGGTTTTGAGACCGAGGGTCTGAACACAGCAGTATGGCCAGGCGGAGAAACAGAAGCCCTCATGAGGCTAGAGCGGCACCTGGAGAGGAAGGTAAAAAGAGGTTTTACTACTCACTATATGCACAATATACTGTAAGAAATTAATATGGTTATCATGAACTTTGACTTTGACTAGCTGAAATATGAGACACATTTTTCAATAGAAACAGATGCAGGTAAAGCATGATGATGATCAATGTAACACATGTTGCAATTTTGTATGCCCACCACGATTTTCAGTATCCCACTACAGAATAAACAATGATGTGTAGCACTCCACTGTTTACATTCACAATTTCAAACAAAATAACATATTATTTAGGGTAATTTAATTTAATTCAGTTCAGTCATCATGTAGGTAAATGTCAGGTGTCATGAGTGTCAGAAGTCTACAATTTGGTTACAGAAGGTGTGCTCTCTACTCTATGAGCCTCATGTAACATTAGTGTTTAAATGTTTTATCCATGCCTCTGACAAGTTGTTACATGTATGAAGGAATGGCAGCATTGAGAGTTTTAATATAGTTCCTGTTATATTCAGTATAAAAGGCTGCTAACAAAGATGAAGGCTCAACAATATATGAAGAGCAGGTGTATCAAAAATCTGAACCATGCTAATATCAAGACAAGTAATGGCAGAAAAAGAGCCTCGATGTGGTAAATGTCTCACTGTTTATTAGATAATGACAACAAAACGCAAACAAACTGTAAACCAGACAAATGGACAAGTGGTGCCTGCACATTTCATTAATGTAGATTTACAACATTTGACTGTGGCCTAGAATGGGGAGAAAAAGGAGATGAATTTCATCATAACTAGAAAGCAAAGATCGATCATCGGAAAACATTTTGGATGCCTGATGTAGGTTCTCAGCAGAAGGACGGAAAACCAATAAACCTCAACATATTAAAGACTGCAACAACTGAATCTAAGATTTAGACTAAAACACACTGTGGCGTTTATTCTTCTCGCCTCAAGTGATGAACTCCACCATCAACAGCATCTTTGTTTCACCTCTTTTGAGCCTCTGTTTTTTTTAGGTCTGAGACTGAAAACATTTCACATCTCATTTAATGTCTGTCATTTATTCAGTTGCAGGTTTTCTCTCAGCAGTCACAGTGGTATTATTTTAGTTCAAGCTGACAGACCGTCTTTTTACAGGCATGGGTGGCAAACTTTGAGCGTCCACGTATGAACGCGAACTCCCTGCTGGCCAGTCCCACAGGCCTCAGCCCCTACCTGCGCTTTGGATGTCTCTCCTGTCGGCTCTTCTACTTCAAACTTACTGACCTGTACAGGAAGGTACGAATGACAAGACATGAAACAAAACGAACAATTTCTATTTAGGTTAAGCCATTTTAGGTTAAGCCATTTTACATTTTATCATGTTTGGTTTTTACTCAGATTCGTTTTATGTTGATGTGAGATGCATAAGCCTAAGCAATACGACTATCTTATCACCTATGCTCTATCTTATCAGGTCAAGAAGAACAACACCCCACCGCTTTCCTTGTATGGCCAGCTGTTGTGGAGGGAGTTCTTCTATACGACTGCCACCAACAACTCCTGCTTTGACAAGATGGAGGGAAACCCAGTGTGTGTCCAGATCCCCTGGGACCGAAACCCAGAGGCACTGGCCAAGTGGGCAGAGGGACAGACAGGCTTTCCCTGGATAGACGCCATTATGACTCAGCTGAGACAGGAGGGGTGGATCCATCATTTGGCGAGGCACGCTGTGGCCTGCTTCCTCACCAGGGGAGACCTCTGGATCAGCTGGGAGGAAGGCATGAAGGTAAGAGTAGAGACAAGCACCACCTTCCTCCTCTCCAGAAAAGTTAGAGTAAATGAAGGTACCTAGCTGCTGTCCTGATGCTTAAAATTAATACCATACATTGTCTTGACTGTCCACTGTCTGTGTCTTGTACAGGCGTTTGAAGAGCTGCTCATAGATGCGGACTGGAGTGTAAATGCTGGCAGCTGGATGTGGCTTTCTTGCAGCTCGTTTTTCCAGCAGTTTTTCCACTGCTACTGCCCCGTGGGATTTGGACGACGCACGGACCCCAATGGGGACTTCATACGGTCAGTCAGTACTTTCATCTGCATCACATGAATATAAAAGCACTAGCCTTTCATAAGCTGACAGTGTTGTGGGTATTTGTGCCCCCTGCAGTCATTTCAAATGGAAAATAAATGTAATATGAAAAAAAAAAACCTCATGGTTAGCTTGTGCTCTTTTGCAGCCTCACATGGGGGAAATGATTTGTTATGGTTGCATCAGGATAAAAAAATATCAACAAATAGTTTTAAACTTCACATACATGTTGTATTAGTGATAGTGTAGTCTTCTGCATCACACCACAGAGATTCTCCTAAATGTGATACAGTCATGTGTAGTAATTGGTAAACAGCGATGAAAACCTAATAACCTAATTTACTGTGTCAGTATTAATGGGGAAAAAGAATTAGCTTTCACGCTCAGTATAAATGTTGGTTGAACACTAGTTTATCTAATTTGGCACATCTGTAACATCTCAGACAAGATTGTCACATATTTCTGTAGTGTGCTACTTCACCTTATATCATGTTCCAACTATTGTTTTTCTTCCACATCTGTCCTCATTCTTTTCTTTCTCTGCTCCCAGGCGTTATTTGCCCATATTGAGGGGCTTTCCAGCCAAATACATATATGATCCTTGGAATGCCCCAGAGGATGTGCAGAAGGCAGCCAAGTGTATCATAGGAGTCCACTACCCCAAGCCCATGGTGAACCATGCTGAGGCCAGCCGCATCAACATAGAGCGGATGAAGCAAATTTACCAGCAGCTTTCCTGCTACAGAGGACTGGGTAGGGACATGACCCAGATACTGATCACCTCCAACTCAACACTTTCATGCCATCATTTTAATGTATTTTTAAATATCTGGAATGCTACCTATTTTTATAGATAAAACATTTCAAAGAAGATTTTCTGCTTAAAGTCAAGTTCTGACTGTTTTCAGTCATTCCTGCAATCCAGGATTCCCTATGAAACCAATGTGTTGTGAGACCTAACCCCACACACCGTGATGGTGGGCAGTACATGTAAAAGCTACCATGCATCCACAACTAGATAAATGCTACAGTTTGTTAGACCACACTAGCAACTATGTAAGCACAAAAAACTGGCAAAACACTTTTATGAGCCCAGAAATAAAAAGCCTAAAAGGGTTCAGAAGGTTAATTTGAAAATTCTTTTTCACATTTCATTCTCCCCAAATAATATCCACACACATCCATTTCTCGGCCAGCTAGATGTTGGCATTGTGTTTCAGTATTTATAGCTTCCAGGCACTGCCGTGTTAAAGCCTTAGTGAGCAATTAGTCTCAGATGGTTCTTTGACCTCAGAGCAGAAAATTACAGTGGTTTGGGTCCCCAGTAATTACCATAGCAACATTATCACCAATTGGCCAGGTTTATCAAGGCACTCAAGGTTTGAACTTATACATTAGCTTTGCTAAAAGACAGAGTTCACTGATGTTTGTGGTGTCTGCCAGACATTCAAAACTACTCCTGAGCCCGGCCTAAAGAACCATTTTAACATCATGTCAAAGAAGAAATCAGTGTTCCTTTATCATTTTCACAAAGTGTTGTCTTGTGGGTAAATTAAAATGCGTTGGTCCCCTTGCAGGCCTGCTGGCAACAGTACCTGCCAATCCCAACAATGGTGGAAATGGCAGTAATGTCAAAGAAGTCAACACGGGGACCAGTCAAGGTCCAGGAGGGTCCTCTGGAAACCCCTCCATACAGGAGGGGACGTCTAGAACAGGTACGTAGGTTGGATGATTAACATCATCATCAATACATACACACATTTAAAGTTGCACAATGCAGACAAGATGCTAACATGTTATTTACTCACAGTCATCACACACCAGGCTAAAATTAATACCCATGAGACTTGGGTCAGTTGGCAGCGTGATATCAGATATTTGCTCTTTCAGGCCTGCAGGGTGGCTGTTGGCCTTTGAGAACTGGTAACTGAGTATGGGGCTTTATTACAGAGCATAACTAAACTACTGTTGTTCTGCCAAAACAAGCCAAAAACATTGAAAAACAATAAAATGCCCTGAGCCAAGTTGCTACACTGCAAAAAGGAAGTAATAGCTTCATAGGTATATTCACTTCACTGTTGAATTTACTGATGTGTTTTTATATCCAATTCACAAAACAAAATGTAAGTTGAAATAATCTCTCGACATATGTTCTATGTTCTGTGTCCTTGTTAATGCAGAAAGAGGACAGTTCACGCAGAAGCGGCGCCATGAAGAGACTCCTTTCGAAAGCAGCTGTAAGTCCTGGAGGCAGAGCAAATAGTGGGCAAAAGGCAGAATACAAAGGGTCCCTCAGTCAGTCTGTATCATCTGGATGACCGCATCCTCTCCTGTAGCGCCCTCAGCTAACACAAGGTAGCAACTGTAACTAACAACCATAGAGGAGACAGAATGGGGGTGTTGGATGCAGCTGTTGGCTGTTTTTGTTTAAAGGACTCCCCATAGTACATGATATTTGTAGCCAGTTTAGATTGTCAGAAGCTGGACTGGACAGTCAGCTGTTCACATGTCTTGGTCTCCAAATAAGACGCTTCGCACATCTCAGGAACAGAGGAAGGAATTGAGAGAAAATACTAATATTGCAGAGAAGGAACCCTGTAACAGCCAGGTATTAAAGGCAAAAACAATTGATCTATAAAGTCTTCACATCAGGGTGTTGTGAGGCCACCTGTTGTCTTCCACTACAGTGTGTCACTGTACAAGTGACGAAACCACGAATCATTATTATTACCAATGCCCTTTTTTCCTCTCAAATCCCACATCAGTCAGGTCAGGACATCATCAGGGTGAAATTGTGTAATGAGGAGGCAAAACATCATCTTTCCATCAGTTACTCAGTCAGCTGGATGTTTATCTAAGCATCAGTTCTTTGCTAATACCTGACTGCTTCTGCCTCTACACCTTTTGATATGAAAATGTCAAAATCTGAAATCTGATTCCCATCTGAGTGATGGGAACCGATAACACGATCAGGGGACTGTGGAAGATTTGTTGTGTACAGCTGACGCCCTCGCCCACTGTTAGCTGCCATGAGACGACCTGGATAAACAGCTGTATCTTTTCTCCAAAACAAGCCCAGAAATATTTTCACATCAAGAATATTAAGTCACACTGTCACGAATGTACATAATGTGAGAACGTTTTTTTTTTTTCAAAGATTTAGGACGCAAAGGCCTGATGTACAGTAGTAAAGAATATTACAAGCAAGACTGTCAGGTTTGGTAATATAGCAGACCTTACAAAAAATAAATATTTGTAAATATTTATTGTTTCTGATTTCCAACTTTTGTATATTTGGTCATGGGGTTTCACAGCTCCTTTTGTAAAGAATATCTTACCAAAACGCAAAAGTTCTACTGTGAATGCACGTGCTTTTGTCTCCCATGTGATCGTAAATTTATTATTTTTGTATAAAGAATGACCAAATTCTAACTGTATTGAAATGGCAATAAAAGACAGAAACCTTTTTTTGTATCCTCTTGATTTATCTGTTATGTTTGTCAGTCAACTGCACAAAAAATGTACATGAGCATAGTGAGTGGGGACTCACTCATAACCACTTTTTAGTCAAATTGAATGAACAACATGGTCGCCTTTAAACGAGTAAACCTGCATCTGCATTTTCAAATCGACCAACAGGGGAACCACGAAGGCCAGAAGACTTTTACCTCACCCTGTTAATGCATCATCCAACCAGCCATATCAGACATAAACTACAGTGCCTATAAAATATATTCACCCTCTCATGAACCTGTTCTTGTTTTATTACCACTTTGAACACTTTAAGAGTGGATCTTTACGCTCACATCAAAGTCAAACAAATCTCTGCAAGTTGATCTAAACTATACACAAATATAAAACATAAATCATTGCATAAGTATTCACATACAAATCACAGTCCAGACCTTGGACCAGTCCAGAATTTGTGGCAGGATTAGATTAGAAAATTGTTGTGCACTCATGATCCATCCTGCAACAACAAGATGTGTCAATCTGATACAGACACGTCCACCTGTAGACTCAGGCTGTAATACGGTAACTGCTTCCTCTTTAAATGTAGAGTGATAACAAGGCAATCAGTTATTTTGTGTTTTATATTCTTGCTGAATTTGGATCAGTTTTTGATATTATATCTCTTTGGTCAGTGTAAAAAAAACACCCTAATATCCTCCACTGGGATTCAAAGCTGTTAAACAATAAAACATGAGAAAGTCCAGGGGGTGGTGCTACTCTTCTTTAGCACTGTGAACTTTGAGCCATAGAATTTGTGATAGTGTGCAGCTTATCACATCATTTTTCACAGGTTTTGACCTTTTCTGTTACCCAAAATGTGCAGATATTTATACCAATTTTAAATTTTAGTAGGAAAATGTTCACCCTCTTTTAAGTAAGGCCTTGGTCTGTTTTTTATGTTAATTATCAACCTTATTTTTCAAATGAATTAAATTACAATAACATACAACAACTTTTTTTGCAAGTTTTCACGCTTTGAAATCTCTTTTTGTGTTTATTTTTTGTTTGAGTTTATTTAGGTGTGTCCTTACAGGTCTCCTGACGGACAGTTTCACACTGTAAACTGTGTAATAAACGTGATAATATGCCTAAATTAAATGGTGTCTGTCTATAATGATTATGTAATCAATGAGGGCGGTCCCTTGAGAGGGAGTCACGTTGCTGAGTGATCACACTGTGTTAGTATAGCCTCGGGATGGGGGGGATGAAGGGGAGAGACTTTTGTGGTGGTTGGAAGCCTAAAATCCCGTTCAGGATCCACTGAAACTCCACCAGTGTCCAATAGCAGCTGCCGGTCTGTGGGCGGTGACAGTTGAGCTCAAACCTGAATAAAATGTTCCCTCACACAGCCGCAGTGCCTGTTGCAGATCTCCATCCTGCGCTTCCTGTCCGGGGTTTTCTGTTTGACCGCCTGTTGAAGATGGAAACGAGTCTGGACAAAGTGCAGAAGAAACCTGTTCGCCTCATCGCAGCAGTGTGCAATGACAGAGGGATCGGGAAAGACGGAAAGCTGCCGTGGCATTTACCGTAAGATGAAACCATTTGTGATCAGGTCTTTTATATGCTTGGATCATGGACTACAATCCTCTGCAAACGTCCATGTAAAGTTTTGAGGAAGAGTTTATATAGCCTTTGAATTTACAGTCCAATGTGGAAGTAATGGATTTGTCCATAAATGTATACCAGAAGAGCCCAAAGTGATGTATGATAAAAGCTTACTTTGCTGGATCAGAAACAGACATTAATGATGACACAGAGGAAAACAGCTGTGACCAGAGGAGGAGCTGTAACAGGGAAATGTTTGTTTTCTCTATCTGACAAATGTCATAAAACTGCCATCAGTTAATTTCCTGTTGATTGTTTAATTGATTGAACTCAGTTGTAGTGGCAGTAACAGCAGCACTAGTTGCAAAGCTAACAGGTACTTGCAGTAGGCCTGTATGTTACCAGTGATATTAACAGTGGAGGCAGCAGCACCAGTAGTGGGAGAGTACAGTAGAGGAGTAGACAATAGTAAGAGCAGCAGTTATAAATGTGGGAGCATGTACAGTAAAATAAAAAGAAGAGACTACTGTTTTGATGTGTTATGTAACTATATATCTTATTCTCAGGGGAATTCTTTGCTCCAACTATAAGCGGCAGTACTTAAGAATTAATGAGCTTAGTGACAGCTGACTGTTTTCTGCCTCATTTAATGTTGAAAATGTGACTCTTACAGATCTGAATTCCAGTACTTTCTGAACATGGTCACAGGAGTGTCGAGACCAGGTATTCCTCAACGTTAATGTTACGTTAATATTATAGCTGCCTCATACAGGGCTGGGTGGCACTCAAAACACCTGTATCTACTTCTACTAAAGTGACATATCCTCACTTTGCTAAATATTTACAACAACCTGATAAAACTGAACAGAATATTATTGAATCAGGGAGTAGCTGGAGAATTAGTAAATACGACATAAGCATTCTTGGCCAACTTGACAGTAGAGTTGGGTGATAGGAAGATATACACTGTAAGAAATTATGAGAAATTTATCAACAGTCACAGATTTTTGGGATTTTTCTTTCTTTAATGTGAAACTATGTTTCAGGTATTTAATTCACTGGATTAGCCGTAAAGGGACGTTCCCATTTGGTTATTTTCCATTCCAGAAAATGTACTACAGTATATTTCAATATATCAGTATCATGATATGAAATTACATGTACCATGACAGAAGATTTAGAATCCAGTCATGTACAATGCGCCATAAGAAGAGGTGTGATTTGGAGTTAAGTGTTAAATATTTTATTTATTATCTGTTTCAGGAAAGATGAACATGATGATCTGGGGCAAACTGTGCTGGTACTCCAACCCAGAAACTATGTTCCCAATGGCCAATGTTCTGCATGTGGTGCTGAGTGGGACACTGAAGTGAGTGCTCTCTCTCTCTCTCTCTCTCTTTCTCTCTCTCTCTCTCTCTCTCTCTCTCTTACACACACACACACACAAACATCTGCATAATCAAGGGGAAAAAGATATTTGGGGTTATCCAGAAACCAATCCAAGGTTTTCACCGTCATTCATTCCTTTTCAATCCACTGAACATTTCTCCTCTTACAGCACGGTTCCAGATCACGCCCATTTCTTGTGTCGAGACTTTGAGAGTGCCATCCGCCTGGCTGCCCAGCCCCCCCTCGCTGACCTGATTGAGACCATCTGGATTGTGGGTGGGACGCAGGTCTACAAGGTAAACTAGTCGAAGCATCTCAAATAAGGCAGAGAGCACGGCTGGATTAACCGGTTTAGGGACCCCTGGGCAAAAATGAGCTGTGGGTGCCATGTTTCCCCAGTCCAGTCTGCCCAGAGCCCCAGAAACCAACCAGCATTCCCACACTGGAATATGTTAAAGCGTGTTAAGGCAACGCCTGCTGTGACATCACTGATTGGGGTGTGGTCTAAATTGCAATATGCTTAAAAGTTTGCATCACACCTGTAGTGTCTGAGTCCATATGTGTGAATGGGGGGGGTTATTAAGCTAAGCATCAGCTTTTAAGGACACAAAAGTCAGGTTTAAAGGCACCTACACACCCTTGACTAGTTTCAGGACTGTGAGGGCGTAGATCTAACTCTCCTTTTAGCATTCTTGCACCTTTATGATTTGTATGAGTACATGGAGTTGGCCTCACCATTCCAGTTCAGAGCCATTTGGAGCCACTAATATGCAAAGTTGTCTTAGATTCCTTCTATGTCAGTATTGTGCTGAATTGTTAATACTGATACTGATGTGAGCAGAATCTCTGTTGCTTCTTGTTTATGATCAGGATGCGTTGAAGCACCCGTGGTGTGACTTGGTTTACCTGACAGACGTCATGGCAGACTTTGACTGCGACGTTTTCTTCCCTGAGTTTGACAGAGGACTGTTTAAAGTACAAGAAAGGTATGTGTTTATCTCACCCTCAGACCGTTACATAGTGCAGGTCATCCTGACCTGGAGGCTGCAGCGCCACATCTGAGCCTGCAGGTGTTACATTAAATGGTGTTTCCTTGAACTCGGGTGCATTAGTTGTTTTTTTTGACAATTGCTAACTCACATTTCTCCATCTGAGTTCACTTCTTCAAAACTCTTCACACAGTCAGCACAGCAGAAGTCAATGTGGACTAAACTGTGGATCACTTTTCAATGCTTTTACATAAAATGCATTCAGTGACCTCAAATTTCATTAACACTCAAACTCAACCACCACCAAATCTCTGTGTATTTACACACCATTTTGCACGTTTACATACTATTGCCAAAACTGTTAAATTTACGTTCAACACCTAAGAAATTGAAGAAATGTTTAATTATTGGGACACTGAGCGCCTGTTCATTCCTTGATGACCTCTATGAAAGGCTTCAGATGAGGAAAGGGGGCAGATGAGACATGTTTTGTAATTGTACTCTATGGGACAATGTGGCGTTTCAGTAGTTTACGGCCCATCCCAGAGAGTGAATGAGAACTTGTGGCCAAATGTAGACGACAGGGTTGCCTAGCACTGTTGAATCTGTAGCTCTCCTATACAAGTATGTATAGTGAATATGTGTAGTTTTGTATCGCACTACTGGAATTACTTTAGTTTCATTGTGTGCACTTGGAATTACTCTGGAAAACTGGCAAATTTCTGTGACATACAGTGTAAGGTACTGTAAGTGACCTTATTTGTGTTGTAATTGCATCTTGGTTTATGCTAAATATTAATTGTAATGCTGAAGTGTGTTCTGGTTGCATTAGAGCATTTTGGATGTGAGAGTAACTGTTGTGCTGAGCTGCGTGTTGGTAAAGAGAACTGTGCGAACAGTTTTGACAAAGTGAACTCGTATAGAGAACTGTGAGTTAGCAATTGTGTGTAAACCGTAAAAAAAAACCCAGAAAACTTATTTTGACATGCAAAGTTGTTTTTAAACCCGTCAGGCTTTGCTGCCGCCCCATGAGAAAGTGATTTTGGCCTTTTGTTACAAAGCAAACATCAGCACTATCTGTCAGACTGCGTTGTGATTGGTTTAAATGGTTTGGCTCAAAAGGATTTGCTGACATCACCGTCGCTGGTTGCTGTGATATTATTTTAAAGTGCAAAGTTACTTCAATCAGTAAATGATGCTCCACTAAAGGTAGGTTCTTACCTTGTTTTTGGTATTATCTCAGTTTTCTATCATTAGAGGCCATAAATTAATGATCATTATTGTATTTCACTTGTTTTATGCCAATATGTTTTACAATAAAAGCTCATTTATATTTCAAGGTTTTGAAGATGAATATGCTCTACCTCTTGCTGGTGTTGTGATTGTTTTATTAAATCGTTTATTCATTGAATTCGTATATTTAACAGTTTTTCTGTCCTGTAATCAACTCACGAAACCTTTTTTCCTTTTGTTTCCAAACAAGATTTCCCGGTGTGCCGAGTGAAATTCAAGAGGAGAACGGCATTAAGTACAAATTCCAAGTATTCAAGAGAGAGATCGGTGACGCGGTGTAGACAACTAACACTCAAAATCACCATTTTTTTCTGTTCTTCCTTGAAAACCTATCTAATCCATTATCAACATTTATTGCAGAGTGAACTCCTGGATAGACTGTAGAGACATGCAGCTAAAACCCAAACCCACGGTGTGTCGTTGTATTTGTATACATTCAAGGAAAGCCAAAGTCTTGTCAACACTTGTAATATTGTCACTGAGCATTCCAGCTAGTGTAAATATGTCCTTATACTCTTTGTAATCCCTGAAAAACTTGAAACACTGAGCACAGACACTCTAACAGCGGCCCGATTTGTCCACCCAAGTTTTGATGTGTATGTACTTTCAGAATTATTTTCCCCATCACTGCTGCTTGGTAGGATATTATGATGAGCTCTGGTACAGTATAAATCCTCCACCACCCTCTGCTGTCACCTTGTCACTTGTCAGTGTTCCCATCTCGTCCTCCTCCTCAGTAATATTGCAGCTGCTCAGAAAATATGCTTGTCAGTGCGTCAGTCAGCGGCCCACGTCAGCGACAGCCTCCGCTCTGGGTAGCGCAGCAGATCTGGTCCTTTCAAAGCCAACATGACAGATGCCAGTTTAGAAAATGATGAGTGAATTACCCTACTGGTTTGCTTTGATACTATAAAGACTGTCATGTTATTCAGATAGATGACAGAGGAATGTTACATCTTGTAGTTTGTTGTAGTTAGAAATGAAAAGGCACATATTTATTGATGAAGGTTTTTACTGTGTAGTGGTTTTTTGCGAATGTAGGAGGGTTTCCATGAAAACTAAATTGACATTTTGTGACTTTATTTTTCATTTGAAATAAAATGATCCTTCTTCATCTGGCTGTATGTGATCCTTTTAGCCACTAGATGGAGGCATGACAATGAGACACAGGGCATGAAGCCTACCTTTATGCTTCTGGTAACTGATTATCAACATATCCCAGATTTTACCACCAGCTTCTATCCTCTAAGCTCTATATCTATTGGGTATTGATGGTTTCAAGTCAAGTCAAGTCAGTTTTATTTATATAGCCCAATATCACAAATCACAATTTGCCTCAAGGGGCTTTACAATCTGCACAGCATATGACACCCTCTGTCCTTAGACCCCCAACTCGGATCAGGAAAAAGTCCACCCCAAAAAAAACCTTTAACAGGGAAAAAAATGGAAAAAACCATCAGGAAGAGCAACAGAGGAGGGATCCCTCTCCCAGGACAGATAGACATGCAAGAGGTTGAGTGTACAGACCATGGTTTCATGGTTTTGTAATAGTAATGCTATAATAATAATAATAATAATAATAATAATAATGGTCACAGCGACTTTATTTAAGAATAAATCAAAAGAAACGTGCAAACACAATATTCACTAAATAATTGAACTTTTAAACCCTTTTGTCAAAGCATTTGGTCAACATGTGATGTTTTTAAATGTGTTGTACAAATAAACTGACTCGATTTAAGATCAGAACAACAAAAACAAATAAACTTAGCCTACAACACCTCACAGAGTGACTTAAAGAAGTTGACTATCAGCTCCATAGACTGTCTGTGGTTAGAGCTGAGCCAGCTCTAAAATCTGAGCATGTGATAAAGATATGGCGCTGCATTGCATTTCAGCAACATCATCAGCTCATTAAAAGTCATGCCTGCCGCCTCAAGTGCCATCTCCACTCCATTTAAGTGGGTTTTTCCGTCCTTGCCACTACATATCATGCAGCATCCTTATCAATACATGAAGTTTGGTGACCTCATGTGGTTCCCAGCAAAGCTCCACCCAACCTGAGCAGAGGTCAGTGCAGCTGTGGTGCATCTAGAGGAGTTTTTTTCAGACCCACTCTAAGGCAGAAACTCATCCACTCACAATACACCCAAGCATAAAAGGAGCATTGTATTGTAAAAAGTCCAACACAATGATGATTGCACATACTTGTGGAACCAAGAGGCCTTTCTCACAGCAGACATTTTGACTTGTCACAGCAGAAAAAGCACAAGTGTTACTAACAACATTAACCATGTCTCTGTTCTATCCAAGTGTCTCTGTGAGTCATGACTGCAAGCCAGCATGCACAACACCAGGACCCTGAAACTGAAGCAGCCAAATGGAGTTCAGCCATCATTAATGTGCTTAGTGGCACCTGTGCTTTTCTTACTGTGACATGTTAGCGCGTCTTATGTGAAAAAAGGCCTATTGACTCCTGGTACAGTACATTTCAAAAGGAGCCATATTCTGAGTCTCAAGGACAAGCACCAACAGTCACGGCTTTTAACGGCCGATGACATTATAAAACCAGCCATGAATGAATGAATGAATGACTGAATAGATGGAATGACACAGCCAGCGATGTGATCCCAGTAGACTGCACCTCACCACAAGCAAAATTACCACAAGTGACAGATGAGCCTATGCTTCGAAGTTGTGAATCTCAGACGCAGCGTTCAATAAAGAAAGTTATTTACCTTTTGTGCACTGTCCATCAATGTGACATTTATTTTCATCCCGCAGCATGTAAAGCGTATTTGTGTTATCTCATCGGGGTGCAGGTAGGAGTCTCTTCTGAGACAAGTAATAACAGAAAACAAAGTTTCTGGTGTATGTGGGGATGCAAATGTTAATATAAAGGAAGAAACATCAGAGCAATAACAATATCGGATTGTTTTGTTTTAAGGCTGTATGTAGGGGAACCAAACATGAATTTTAAAAGTATACTGTAACTTTAGGTTTTCCTTTGTGGTGAACACAAGATGGTATTTTTCTTTGAGTCGTAATGGAACATTTAAATTGGAAAAAAATATGTATTTTTCTCCTACAATCGCTGCTTCTGATGAATATGCTTCTTAATAATTCCAGGACTTGAACTTAACTCACACTGACTTCAAATAAGCAATATTTACTGCAGCAGTGGTCATCCATGCTCTGGCTTCAGCTGGAAATCATAGCTTCTAATTGCAGATGTCATCTGTTTCTGGTGAGATATAACCCATAAAAGCAAAATGTTAACCGTGGCTAATATCAGCCAGTGTCATGTTTGAAATGGAAAAAGCACAATTTATACTCCCTCTTATTAACCTCTCTGGCTTGTCTGTGTAATTCAAGAGCACAGCGCGGGACGCCACGGCAGCCAGCAGAGGACAAGAGGACAGCGGTTGAGAAATAGAGGTGCCTTGCATTTATACACCTGAGACCTCGTCTCATCTGCCTCACCTTGATACATCCCGATTCACTCCTTGTATTTACTACTTAGCACCACTGAAAGACATAACCTTGCAACATGATGAATGGAAGAAAATGTCACTTATTGGTAACCTTCAGTACATCAGCTGCAGTGTATCTGAGGTACTGTTGTAGCCCCTCAGGGGTTCCATGTTGTGAATGGTTTGAAAATGAACTCTAGTCAAGCATCCATCTGCTGAGCTCAAATTCATTACCAGATGCACTCACTTTCGCATCATCTGCCCAGTAGCTATCGCCATGACTACGGAGCCATGCTGAGTGATGCGGACGGCAGCAGATGGGAAGTGGAAGTTGTTAACGTATATAACCCCCCCACCCCCCACTCCCACCCCCACCCCCTCCAGACACACAAGTCCTCTCTCTCTTTGTTGTGACCCCCATCGTCCACATTACGAGAGCAAGGGAACCTTGAGGCATAAAGTCATGGCTTCATTAGCTGGGAAGCTCTCTCCCATTAAAAGGCATAAAAAAGCATGTTTCAAGGGCTTTTGCTGGCTTTGAAACATTAAGATACATCCAAAACGAGACGGGGAACATTTTACAATGCCCTCTCTTGGTTTATACAATGCTCAGTAAGATTGTGTATTGATTTTGTGGCTTACGCCAAATCCGTCTTTTTACCTCCATATGATGCACATGGACATAAAAACCTTACAAAGCAACACATAATGGAAAATCTATTTTGCATAAATGAACTGAAACTGCTTTTTAAATAAAGATTGCAGAGTGTGTTCAAGTAGACCACTTCCTTCCCTTTTCCTTCCTTTTTTTATCACATCGTGTGGGTGCATTTGAATTCATTTGAAATGATAATGACATTTCAGTAGTGAAATAGCTTATAATAAAGTGTCTCCATCTGTAAAGTAACAATAAAAATCTGAGACACAGTTAGATTTCCTCCCTGAGGGGAACAGTTGTGCTGCCAAGAACATTGTGTGAAAATGAGACACTTGCACAGGCTGTAAATAAAATGGCTTGAAAAGCCTTGTTTGTCCTCAGTTATACTCAGTAATACATTTGACAGACGAATCAGCACATCTGTCATTACACAGTTTAAGTCACGCAGTGTTTTATGTGAAGTTACTGTGATGAGGTAACTTATAAATAAGCTATAATAAATTCTTTATTTGGCAAGGGACTACACCTTCCCTAAAAAGCTAACACATTAAGATGCAGTTGCATTTGTCTCACTTTCTGAAATCACTCTGGGAAGTCATTATATAACCATCCTCATCTCTTACAACAACAATTTACACCTGCAATAAAAGTGTGCTGCTTTTCATACGTAACACAATCAGACTCGCTGATAAATAGGGGGCGAACAGTTTTCTCTGGTCTGAAGTGCAAGTGAAAAATTTAATTTGATACATTTTGCATTTGGTGATAAGATTCACACTAATTAGAGAAAAAAAAACTGACTCACGAGTAGTTTGTTAATTTGATTTCAATTGTTTGTCATTCCACAAGGTTGGAGATTTTGGCAGCAGAAACAGAGTTTAAACAAATTATCTTCGCTGTAACTTTGCCTTGGTGTGATCCCTCGTACCAGTTTTGAGCACATGAAGAAAAAACACATTTGAAGCACGACTTTACACTCATTAAATCTTTCATCTCATTTTCTGTTCAATTTGCACTCTCGAGCATCTCCACTGTTAAGATCTAATGGCTTCATTGTAATTTGTCCAATTAAACTGTAGGAATAGACACACATATCTGATAGTGAATTAAATGCTTGAAGTGAGTGCACTGCACCTTTAGACTTAAGATACTTAAATATACATATAAATAATCTCACAGGAACAGTATACATCCAGTTACAGCTTTAATTCTCTCTTGCATTAGTCCATACAACCTCTGTCAGTCATCTCCTTTTAAAGGGGCGACAGGATTAAAAATCGGTCTTTCTCTACGTAGCTGTAGTTTTCCATAGCTCACCTCAAAGTCCTTCTTGGTGCCATTCAGGACCTCCAGGCTACCTGTCCTTACGTCATACCTGTGCGCCCTAAGACGCTGGATGCGATAGTTCACGATCTGCGTGGTCAGTTCCAAAACGGTCGGAGTCTCTATGATTTGAGACATGCTGATGCCAGCGCTGAGGAGGCCCTTAAAGCGCTCAGCCAGAATAACCTCAGGGTAGTAAAGCAGAGCCGGGCAGTTGAGGATGATGTCCCGCAGCTCTGCCTCGGAGCAGCCCATGGTGTCCTGGGAGTACGCCAGGGTGCGACACATGCTGTCCGGGTTCAGCTCGGTGACAAAGCCCCTGAGTTTGGAGAGGAGGCGGAGGAGCTCTGCCGTGCTGAAGCCTTTGTCTCTCAGGAACAGCAGGTTCTGCCTCAGCACCTCGGGGGGCTTGAGGAGAACAAACGGGTTCTGGCTCAACAGTTTCTGAAGCCAGATCTTCATGTTGGCCTCCTCTCCCCCAAGCTCCTGGTAGGCCTGCTGGAGGGTGCGCACCATCACCTCGTTCTGCTCTACTGGCCGGCTGAAGCTCTGGGGAGCGCTGGCCATGAGCTTGGTGATGATCCGCTTGTTGAGGTTTAAGCTCTGGAAGTAGGCGATGTTGTTCCGCTGGTTGTCATGGTGGCTGGAGCAGGTGAAGAAGGAAGCTGGGAATTTCTCAATGATACCAACCAGCTCTTTCTGGTTTGGGCACACGGACATCCACAGCTCCCTCTGACCCTGCAACTGCTCTGGGTGACAGAGGACGGCCTCAGGGTGAACCGCCAGGATCCGGGCAACGATGGAGCCCGAGGCGCCCATGTCCTGCAGCAGGTCAGCTACCTCCTTAGTATAGGCTGGGCTCTGATGCAGGACCCAGCCTTTAAGTTTACGGACCTTCTGGATGTCCACAGAGAGATCATAGAGAGCCTCCACGGTCTGCTGGTTCTCTGCTGAGCTCAGTGTTGCACATGGCCTGAGGTTTAAAGGTAGAGCTGTGACACGTTGGCACCGGAGGCACAGGGAGGTTGCGATGAAACGCAACATTGATGCAAAGTCCTGAGGCTGATCACCTAAGGGAGGGAGAGGAGAAGGAACTGCAGTGGGTGACAACCAAGCAGCACAACTACGCACTAAAAATACTAGCTGCACCTTATCAAGTAGCAGAGGGAGCTAGATAACGACAGCTCGAGCAGACAGCTGCAGTGACGGACAGTAACACTCCCAATTCTATATTTTAATCAAACATTAGTAGTGTGGCGATGCTCTGTAAGGTCGGAGGTGTAGCGTGTGCTTCTATCAGGACAGGAAACAACTGACAATCACGACTCTCATTGTTATATTGTTACTGTTCACATAATCATCCTGCAGCACAACAATATCTTTCTGACATTATGCACAGCCAGGGGATATTTCTGGAGCTTCCTGTTGACTTGTCACTGAGCCACACAGCCAGTAAAGAAAAGTCAGTTTAAACAAACAAAGGCAGTAGTGCTACTTGTATGAAAGTACTGACAGAATGCTGACAGAAATATACCTTCATTATGCATTTTCCACCAGAAAACCTTTGGACTCCTACCTGTCATTATTTTTAAACTGACATGTTTATGTAAAGTAATTAAATCTCTTAAAGGCACTTTAATCTCCCTGCTTCGACACAGGGAGTACCCTTTTTTATGCTATTTTGGGTAATGTCACTCATCTCAGAAGATAATGGTTATTCTGCACAGCTGGTGCCAGATGTTCCATAGGGGAAAGTGGGAAAGCAACTCGTCGATGTACCGAAACCTCAGTCACAGTCAATGACCCAGAGCCAATCACAGTCAGATAACACACCCAAAAGCATAACAATGTACCTTAGTGTAACATAAGGCACACTTTGTCACCCTCCGCACAGTAAATAAAGCAGAGTAAATAACATCCTTCCAGAGGTTTGCTCTGATAACTAGATGCATTTTCAAAATAAAAGTCTTGAATTTTATTTGAAGAGACATGCTAGGTATTTAGCTTGCTAGTTAGCTAACTGCTACAAGAGCAGTACCGCTTCACCACTGGCATAGCGGGACGTCGAGTCATTTAACTCCGTGATTTAACATGTTTTTTTTTTATCAGTTACTGTTGACAGAAGTGTGTAAGTATGTGGAGAGTCTAGCTAGAACATGTTTGTTAGAAAATGAGTTACCTTTAGCAGCGGTCGGAGGATGTGACGTTTTGTTATGAAACTGATTTCTTCTTCTACGGTTGGTAGCTGTGTTGCGCTGCGCGCCACAGCGTCCCGCAAAGGTGGCGGTGGGTACTGCAAAGTGGCACAACTTGTAAGTTCAAAAGTGACCCTGAAAGAAGCTTTGATTTTCTTTTTCAGAACAAAATCTTTTTTTCAACGTGAAACGTGAGTGTGAATTTGATTTTATGGCCCCATTGCCTCTATTTCTTTCCTCTTTTCATAGCTCTGCTCTTTTATCGCGGCCCATATGTCCAGTAATTAAATAATTTTGGCAAAAATCTGTATCTCAAACAGCAGTTGGTTCGCCTCCAAACCCTGCAGCATACGGGGCCCTGATGAGCATAATCAGCGCAGGGCTGAATTGGACTGAACACACGGAGAGTTTTCTCGCAGTTGGTGCTTAATCATGATGCTTGATCACCAGCTCTGCAAGCTGTTCCCTCAGCAGCACAGAAGCTGCTGCTGCTGAGTGGGTAGCTGGGTTCATTATAGTTTATGTACTAGTAAACAGATGATATGCCTCAAAGGAAAACAGGTTGGTGCTTCTTTCTTTTTTTTAATACCCAATATGTTGACAGAAATGAGGTGGTCATCAGAGTGCACTGACAGTGTCGTTATTAATGTGTCTCTCAGACAGATCATGTCCAAGCACAGACACAGAAAAGAGAGACGTAGTTTTGATTTGGCTTGTGTTTCATGGGAAACAACTTTGTTCATAGTGGAAGCAGGGGTATAGAATAACATGAGGGCCTGCAGAGTAAACAGTGTCATTCACTCCTCTTCGATTGGCAGTCAAGCTGTTAACAGTTTCCCTGGCTTTTATCAAGGGTGTGAGCTAAGTCACGCAATCAGTACCTACCCTCTCTTGCTACATGCTCCTGTGGTTTCTGCAGGAACAGGGAACTAAAAACATAAGCAAAAAATCAGAAGGACTAAATGCAAGAAAAAGCACTGAGAAACTGTCACTGGCAGAACAAAATGGGCAGATAGACAGAACCAAGAGGTGTAAAAAATGCTTAGCTGAGACTGGGAATATGATGATGAGGATGGTTGTGATCCAATTTAATCATCTCCATACTGAAGAGAGGGAGTTCATGTCAAGCCCCTCCGATGTAGCTGGTGTAGGATGTGTAACTTGCCTAAACTTGAAACATAGATTAAAACTGCCACATACGTACTGTGTTACTATGTTTATTATGTTAACAGTCAAAGCTGTGGGGGCTGCACAAAAATGAAAGAAGTATCTGTAACCAGGATACAGCACAGTCACCAAAACACGAAAAGCATCAAAGACAATGAACTTGAAGAGGAAAAGGGAAGCTTTTCCAAAGTGCCTCTGGACAACACAAGCAAAATGTGGCACAGGCTGTCAGACCACTTGCAGATGCTCACAGAAGTAAAATATGCCTCATCACAAAGGTAATCATGTCCAGAGAACTTTCCAAAATGTGTTTCTGTCGTCCACTCACTTCACTGGGAAAGTGGCATCTAGCGGCATCATCTACGCTGAGTGACTCCATCATCTTCAAGAAGGGACCTTTGGGTGTTTTCCCACAGTCCATCAATTTCACTGACCTTTTCAAACTCTGGCCAGACACCTCCTCATAAAGCACGAGGCGTAATTTCCCTGCACAATACCAAAGCCACCACCTGACCCACTTCTTGGCAGCTAAACTACGGGGTTTTCCCAGGCAGTGTGCTTGTCCTCTGCCGCCAGAATACTGGAGCATACTCCAGGCATTTACAACCTGAGAAACCGAAAGAGAGATAGAGAGCCTCGCAGAGACAGACTTGAATAACAAACCTGTAGATGTTTCATATTTCAGCTAACAATCATCGCCCTTTCTGTGGTGTAAAAACTAAAGTCTGCTTTACATTGTACCCCACAGATTTGACCTTGTGCTTTTCCTATTGTGATTTCCTTGTTGTGCAATGCAGAAGCGGCCGTGTAACCTTGAGTGCAACACAAGTGAGAGAAGTATTGATTTTTAGAGTAGTACAGTTAGCTTGTGCTATCTATGAGCTGGAAACAGCTGTTACATCAGGCTTGATAGAGTGAAGGAGTTGAGTAATATGACAAGTAACATACAGTAATAGTTGTGTCCTGTCGTTTAATAGTGGATCAAATTCAGCTTTTCATTTGTGATGACATATTAAGTTATTGGTCGGCCAAGCAAAGCTATCTTATTAACTAACTAACAAACAGTTAAGTATTAACAGACTATACAGGCCCCACTGTGTTGCGTGATTAAAGCCAGATTACACATTAACAACGACAGTTACGATATAAAAACTTAACACAATATGAACTATATGAAACACATTTGTTATGAAGCAAAGTGCAACATTATGAGGCCACTAGTAGAAGCACTGATGAGCACAAATGTGTCTAAATATTGTGTGACTTCAGGGTGTTATAAAAGAACATTTTGATTTTATAGCTTTCATGCTGCGTATCACGTTACTCAACTCTTGCACAATATGAAACCAAAAGACGCAGCTCCTTCCAGCTGATAAAAAGCACAAGATTGAATGAATCTTTTGTGTTTGATCGCAGCGCAGAAGAAATAACACAATGATAACTGCCAGCTGACAGATTACCTGATACCTCTAGATTTAGCTCAGATTAGTGTGCTCGCTGCCTGAGAGCGTTGTTGCATGCATTTGAAAACAGGCAATCATGCTCGCTTGCATGGAATTCCCGGAAAAAGCACACATGCAGATAAACACTCCCTCTAACTGCTGTCAAGTGACCTTGCATGGTGACTGACCACACCCACAGCTGAGTGAAAACCTGTCCAACTGCACATCAACACAGTTAATGTACAACCAGGAGCGTAACTTCTTTTTTATGATCTGTCTCTTGGCTTTTGTTTAGCCTTATTGGTTTGGCACAATCACATAAATGACTTTAATGCCTCTCCCCAACTCCTGTCACTTATTAAGTAACTTGACAGATGTCTGTGTGTGTTTGTGTGTGCTTGCATGCCAGTGTGGACGCCTGCGTGTGTGTTCCTACGTCTGTCGTTCTGAGACTGGGAGTGTGCTTGTGCAGGTCTGTGGAAGAATGTGGAAGAGGAAACTGATATCACTTGGAGGCGTAACTCAAGTGACAAACCAAAGTGGATACATTAGAACAGGCTCACTGTGAGTACACACCAGAGTGTGACAAACAGATGGGCAACATGACCTTCATCAGGTTTCCAGAGTTTCTGCTTCTCCTCTTCCTCCAACAGGTCTACAGTGAGGACGCACAGCCCGTGTTCAGAGCAGAGGGCAACGCTATTGAGATGGGGTATTGTTTCGGAGTGGATTATATTGCTGTTTATAGATCTGCTCCGGAGGGAGACCAGCTACTTGGCAATTCCTCAGCAGACAACACAACCATTATGCCACCCCTAGACCTCCAGGGTCGCATCCGCATCAACAAACATCAGCACCTGCTTGGGCTGCAGATCAGTAACCTCACACACATGGACTCTGGGATTTATAGGAGGGAATGCTGGCAGAACCAGATACTAGCCAGCCAGCACACACATCAGCTCTCTGTGTGCGATAAGGAGGTGGAATCTGAGGAGATCATTGTGAAGGAAGAAGGCGGAGGGACTGAGCTTCTGTGCAAAAGCACTTCCGCTGGTCAGGAGGGAACCTCCGTGCGCTGGTACCATGAACTGTATCCATCTTATAAGCCCACACTTTTCCTGGATAGCAGTGTGTCACTGGACCCTCTGGTAGAGGAACTGCGGGGTGTCGTGGAGGTCAGAGACAGCGGGGTGTTGCTCTTGCTTAGCAACAGCGTGTTAAAGAATAACCACCAATTTTACTGTCTTGTGATGAAAGGTAAGGATTGTCTCACTTTCCAAAACATGTACCAACAAGACCATAGTGAGAGCAGGGAAATTTTTGCTTCACAGGGGGACAGAGTGATACTAAATTGCCCCTCTGATGGCAACGACCAGCAATGGGAGACACCACTGGGAAAAATCGATAGTAGCAGTGTGAAGAACAATAAGATGTACATATCATTTGGTGACAAATCAGAAGACTTTTCATTGGTAATTCCTGCAGTCTCTGATGAACATAGTGGAGACTATTCATGCATCTCCTCTTCGCTTGAAGCCCAGTACTTGCTGGTTCTTTGTCCCAAAAAGGAATCCCATAAAAAAGTTTTTTCTGAAGGTAGTGACGTCTTGCTACACTGTGATGTTGGGGAAGATGATTTCCAAAGGGTGCAGTGGCACCGGCGAGAACCATCAGGTAACGATGAACTTATCCGTGACTCAGACGACGAGACCGTTCCCATCCCAGTGGATCTGAGCGGCAGAGTGACTCTGTCTCAGAATGGCTCCTCGCTGACAATCTTCCACCTGGAGGTGCAAGATGAAGGGGTGTACTGGTGCGTTGTTTTAGGAGGCCCTAAGTTCCTGGAGGAGGAGGATGATTACAATTATGAGGAAGATCTTGGGGAAGATGAATTCAGTAATGACAGGTGCATCTTTAAGCAGGAGACTATTTTGAGCTTAATCAAGAAAACAAGAACGATTGTGGATTTCACGCATGTGACCTTTATGCCAGCGACCACAAACCGTGACACTAGCCCCACAGCAGCCCCTAATGTTACTGCGTATGCTGTGGGGGTAGGACTGGTGGGGCTGCTGGTGGTTGGAGTGATTGTTCTAGTGATTGCAATGAAGAGGAGGGGAAAGTCCTCTCGCTCTGGACTAAACACGACCGAGGACATAAAAATGAATGTGTACTGAGAGGTTAACTCATAATGATGAATATGGTGCTTAACAGCTTTTGTAAAGTTGCTTCAAGGCATTTTATATCCAACCAATATTAACTGTGCTATGAAATCTGTCCATAAATCATCTCTCTATCTAGCTGTTGCAGAAAGAGATGATCTTCATGGGAGATTATGGTCATATTTTTGCTTTCAGTTTCATGTTTATGCCGCCTTTCTCTCTTCTTCCTTTTAGGTGCTAATGACTAACACTGGATTTAAACATCCTTTGTTTCTAAAAAAGAAATAACACTGCCACAGTCTGTCCTCAAGTGGTTAAAGCATTACTTAAACGTCTTAAAATCAGTGGCTTAACCATGCCCTCTTGTCCCATATGGAAGAACCCATTATTTACAGCTGGTCGTAAACCTCTTTCTAATGACATATGGCAAAATAAAAATAATGCTGAGCTGGGTCAGTTACTAAAGGATGGACATATAATAAATCTTCATGAACTTGAGAGGAATTTTGGTTTAAATAATTCAAACTTCTTCTAGTATTTTCAGCTGAAATTTATTCTGTGCTATCACACACTTAAAAACATTACTCTTAGTAATAATGAAACTATTGATATTCAATTAAGAGATGCAGCCACTGGCAGAGGAACTGTCTCCAAATTGTATAGATTATTATGCCATACATTTTTTTTGACTGTAGTGCATCCACAAAAGCACAGTAGGAGAAAGATCTGGGTGTGCCTCTCACAACAGATCGGTAGGAAGCTGTACTGAGTCGTTCAAACTATCTTTCAAACTGCATGAGGTATAAAGTTATACAAGAAGATTTTGTTTAGGTCATATATCACCCCACACAAACTGACGAAAGGGAGCTGTAATGCTTCAGATATGAGCTGGCATGGCTGTGGGGTGACGCATCAACTGTGGCACTGCCCAGAGGTAAGAAGATTTTGGGTAAATGTGAAAGATTTTTTGTGCAAAATACAGGATATAAATTATGTATTAATATGTCCAACAGTGGGTCTACTGGGAAGTAAGGTAGATGGAGTAACCTCAAAAGAAATACACAATACAATACAAACACTTGATTGGATTAGCCTTTCTCTCAGTGAAACAGACTATACTTATTCATTGAAAGGTGAGGAAATTGAATTGTTTCAATATAGACAGCTGGCTAAAAGCATAGGCTCTTCAAGCTCTGGGCAGTGGCCACACAGGCTCTTTGATTCTAATCTTGTCAGCTTTGAACAAAAGGCCATGATGGCAATTACGTAGACTTTGTTGGTGTATAGCACCCTGAATAGATTTGCGTTTATATAGAGTTTTTTGATATCCCTATTTTGAACCCAGGCGTTGAGAGGTAATCATCAAGATACAAGAATCTTGATGGTTTCCTTCCCACCCCCCAAGATATGAAAATGGGTTTTTTTTGTTTGTTTGTTTTTTTATTATTGTAAACATGCTTAGATAGATATCCTGCACTCTCTGCCCCGAGCCTGTTCCCGATGGAGGCAAGCTGGGCACCTGACCTGTTGTGTAGCCAGTCAGGTGCTTAGTGCCTGCCTCACAGAAGCAGGCCATTTCCATTGTCTATTTGTTGGGGGGTACATCCTGCCCTGTCAGTGTTTTTTCTATATTGTTTTTGTTGTATTATAAATCTGTAAAATAAATATTTTCATCAGGAAAAAACAAAGTCTCTCCTCGGTTTTTATTGCTAAAGGCGTACCTCAGTGCACAAACCTGTCAGTACAGTGTAAAAAGATGACATCGTGTTTTGAGCTTATCTGATGGCCTGAAAATGTGGTATGGCTGTAATGTGACATTACATGATGACTAAAAACCAGTCAGGTAGGCTCTCCTGTCAACAGGCTGTTTGGTGCCAATAAGGCAGAGCCTAACAGCCAAAAAGTACCTGAAACTCACGTGTCAAAACAATCCAAACAACTGAAAGTCATTTCACTGTGACACTAACAGTATTACCGTGCTGCAGTTAATGTTAAGAGTAGCAACGTGGACCAGAACACGTTAGTATAACTGACCACTGTTTATGGCTTCATAACGTTAAAATATTTATGCTAAAATAATGATTTTGATTGATCTTAAAGTTGTATTAATTGATGTTTGGAGTCATGTCTCTGGTCATCTGAAGAATGTCAGTCCAGTATTCATTCTCCTTTTAGCTCTGTTTTGGTCCCCACCAACTCCTTCAGGAAATATCTGGCTCCTCAGCTGCTAAATGCTCCATTGAGTTCACCAGCTAGCCGTTAACTGTGTCTGTCTGCTGTTTGGTGCTGAGCGGGTAGTGTACAGTTGGTTTTTAGAGCTTTTTTTCTGAGATCAGCTGCTGGTGGAAACAATATTAATGAGAGAGATAACAGTGAACCAAGACATTAAAGTTGCAGGCTGTGAAACCAAAACAAAGACATAAAAGACGCTAAAATACTTCGCAGAGCTGAAAGAACTGCAGTCCAGTAATGATTCTCTGTTTGTTGATCATTTAGAGTGACACCTTTCACATTATATATAGTCATTTGATCCATTGTTATTATGAAAATATTGATCAGTGCAGCTTTAAAGAAGAAACGCTGGCCTTTCCCCAAGGAGGAATGATTGACTGTGACTGTCATGATGACTATCATGCAAAAATTTTTTGCAAAAGATCATCAAGCAAATACCAGCAAACCAAACATGTTATGCATTTTTTTTTCAATCTTGCTTATCAGAAATCATTATCTGTTATTTGACTATGAAAAGCAAGCAGAACAAATAAACAGGCTTGACAAATGCGCATGTTTAAATATCTCACATTTCTGTGTGCAAGTCCTATCTTTGATCAAAATATACCTCAAGCCATCTCGTCGAATACTACACACATAAACAGCAATATTGAATCAATATCTGCTGTAGGTCCTGAGTACTGAGCAAGTGTAGCAGCACACTGCTGCAGAGTGAACATCACTATTGATCCAATATCGCAGCTTATGTTTGTGAAACACAAAATGAGATAAAATGATGGTATGTGTTATTGACTAGCTGACTGTGTTCATATTGATTCAATCATGCATTTTATTGTACGTGATAATATACAGCGGAATGTGCAGTTTTTAACAAACTGCAAGCAGCCGCTACAGTGTCAGCGTGTCATGGTGTCACGCTCAGAAAACTGAGATACTTCGAGTCTGTTTTGTAACAAGCTCGCATGAATTTGAATAAATACTTTCAAACTAGAATCTGCAAAATGGTTAATCATCATCACGTGATCTGATTTGTTCAGTGAGAAGAACTTCCAAACGGAGGGAACAAATACTCATCTCATTCTTGCATTATGCATTTAATCAATAGCGTGTTTAGGGTTAATATGCAGCAGTTGGCAGGTTGTTTAGCTGCTGAAGGTAAACCCGAAGCTCCTCAGCGGGAAGGCCACCGAAACACTTTTGGAAATTCTCCAGTTCACTACCTGACCACACTTCACATCAGGCGTCAATAATGTATAAGACACTTTGTGCTGCTCCCGCTAATCTCACGCTGGGTGAAACCTGTTCTACATATGCATCATGTTAGGTTAGAAACTTGAAATTATGACAAAAAAATGTGATTTTATTATTTACTTGATTTATGAACTGGTACACAGTGTCTCCAGCATCACTACCATGACCTGCTGTACAAAGTGCATAACTGCTGTCTGTCTCAGATAGCTGCAGGTTGTTAAATTGATTAATAAATCTGGTTTGCAGTTATACATTTATATAATATTTAAATTTTATAGCCATAAGCCATTATTGGACCTTAAGTAATGGATGTTTACAACATAGTAAAGTGGAGTGGATTATAAAATGCTTTTTATAAGGTGTTTAAAATCTTTCTCCAGCCTTTACACAGTCAATCAATCTTAATAATTGACACAATAATAATTTCTGTGTTAGTTGTTTGACTACCTGGAAGGAGACGTGGTCTCACTGGAATGGAAAAATTGGATTTGGTCAACAATTTGATCTATTTGGAAATGTTATGTCTCTCCACCTCAGCAAATAATCAAGTGCATTAAAGGAATAGTTTGACATCATGGGAATTAACTGAATTTGGTTTCTTGTTGAGCATTAGATAAGAGCATCAATACCACTCTCATGTCTCTACGATAAACATCTGGTTAGCTTAGCTTAGCACAAAGACTGGAAATGATTTAAATGCATTAAGAGGCAGTTTGATTTTGTTTTCCTTTGGACAGACTGAGGCAATTTTTGTTTTTGAGCCAGGCTAGTTGTTTCCAGCCTTTGTGCTAAGCTAAGCTAACCAGCTGCTGGCTGTAGCTTAATATTTACCATACAAACATGAGAGTGGTATCAATCTTCTCGTCTATCTCTCTGTAAGTAAGCAGTGTAAAGAAAGAAGCATATTTCCAAAGAAATGTCAAACTGTTCCTTTAAAATTGGACAAAATACCATAATGAAACTTTACCCCTGCTTCAAATATCTTGAATCAACCACATTACTTCTTACCATAGGCCTAATGCTAAGGTGCTACATTACTTTTGACATGCACAAGTCAAATCACAGTCTATATACCCAAAATGCAACAAGCTACAATATGGATGAGTCTCATTGTGCTGAACATTTTTGCACAATGAGCCCAAAAAAACCCATTTTTAATAATGTTTGGCAATGAAAAGGCCATTAAGCAGCAGTGGTGAGTTCTTGAAGCTTTCCATCTTGTAAAACAATATGGAGATGTTGTGTTTCAGCAATATTTTCAGCCAGATTTTATTACTCCCACACACTTAACCTTTTGAAGTCCTGCTAAATATTTATGTTCCACAGCAGTGCCAATACATTCAAAGAAGAAATATGGTTTCTGTAGGGAAATATTTGATCAGCGGAAATATATAAAACATTAAATCTAATTCTATCTTTGTTCTTAATTTCATGTTGGCGCCAATATCTAATACTGCAGCTGCAGTGAACATGTGGACTTTCTGGTTCATTTGGTATTACTGGTATTATTTCTATAAGAGAGATAGAAAATAAATACAAAGCTAAGGTCCTTCAGAAACCTTTTCTTGGTTTCCCCGCTCTGTGGTCTCTGCTAACATTGTCTCCCAGCCCACACTTTTACAACCCTGGGATGAAGTACTTCTATTAAAATGCATCCAGAGTGTTAAAAATGCATGGGCTGAAAATCAACCAATTTTATGAAAAGCGTCATATTTGGAGAGTTGAGCTATGAACTGACCACAATAGCTGTGAGTAAGAGGAGGAATTTGTACCTTCTACCTACAAGGTCATGCTTTGTTTTCAAAAGTAACTTTATTACGACATCCGTTATCATGAATACTCTCAGGACAAGGTGAGACAATGTGTGCTGGTACAGGAAAAAGCAGCCAGGTTTAATATCAAACAAGCGCTGACACCCTGAAACTAAATCAGGGACTTGCACAGACATTTGTTTCTTCTTGTGAACAGAGGAATCAGATGAGTGAAAGAGAGAAGGAAGGGAGGGGGAGGGAGGGAGAAGGTCCTTCATATTTGCCAGTTTGCTTTACATATGCCCCTTCATGGGCTTGATTGATGGAGACACAGATGTGGAAGAGGAGCAGCTGTTCGGTGCTCTCAGGTGTAATTAAGAAAGGGCTCGGTCACACAGAAAGGCCCCAGGAGGCGCCGAGGAATCAGCACGCCTCAGAGAACAGCGAGATCCAGCAGCAGGCTTCCTTCGGCTTGTTACAGTGGGAGACTTTAAATGGATCAGCTTAATTGTCGAGGCTTCTCTCAGACCATCTGTGTGTGTGGGAGGGCGTGTTTGAGCTGCGAGCGCGTGTCTGTCTCTGTCTGTGGTGCATTTGTGTTTGAGTTTAAGCAAACTGCGAGCCATCGCAGTGACAGAGCAGAACTAAAGTTAGAAAAATAATCAATGAAATCAGGCAGGAAATTGTGTTTAGACAAGTTGTTACTCGGAGTCTCTTGTGTTCACTTGTGCTCGTACGACTTCTGCGGAACACACCGAGACGTGTGACTAGACTCCCAATTTGAAGATTAACTACAGTTTTCCCTCTCACACACACACGCGCACACACACCAGTCCATTATTCTCACCAATACAAAAATCTAAATCAGAGCCGGCGGATGTTAACATGATCCCTCCTTGGCTCCCTCCCAGGACACCTCTTTCGGTCTGATCAGGAGGCCATGTTCTGTAGAATCAGCACGTCTGCTCGGTGCTCCCTGGTGGCTGCCGGGCTGAGCCTGCTGAGGCCCGATCTGCTGTAATTTGCCAGGCCCATTACTCCCACAATTGTGATGGCTGCGAGCCCTGTGAGTGTGAAACAGTTGGTGGGATAAAGAGCAAGAGAGATAGAAAGAGAAAGAGAGAGCAGCGTACCTCGCTGTTGCTGCTGTCCAGCCCCAGCACCTGAGAGTGTGTGATGCGTCGTACTAATGGCACCAATTATGCACCAGAGAGCACTGCTGATGGTCTGGTTTCACAGCGAAAGTGACGGGGGAAAAAAACGGTTGCAGAGGGAGGCCTTTGGGTCCAAAAAGAAAAAAAAGAAAAAAAAGAAAACGGTGTTAGAGACAGGAGGGAGACGAGCCTCTTGGGGCTTTTCTTTCCTAATGGTGGTCTGCTCGCTACCCAGACATGTGGAGGTGTCTGGTTGGACCGCAGCCATGCAGGAATTTATGTCTGTTATTTTCAGAGGGGCAATCCAAGCGAGACCAGGACCAATCAAACGCTCTCAATAAAACTGACTTCCCTGTGGAAGTCTCAAAGGCTTTCAGTGGATTTGATTTGAAGTCTATAACCTAGAAACTAGTGGGCGTGAGGCTGAGATTCTGTGATACTCGCTCTCTGTCAGATTGTAAAACTTCAACTCCCCTGTGAGATGAAACTGTTGGAGAGCAGAAGGTGCATCACAGGCAATTATTGTGTTTTTTGTAATCCCCCGGCGTGATTGTGTTCATTGTGTGATGTTTACAAGCGAAAAGCAGTTTAGCTACCTTTTTATGTATTTGGTGTGAAGCATTAAGGGAACATTTTGTGAAGAGAATCTTGCAAAGTGAGAAGAGCTATCAACCAGTTAGACTAGAAAATTCTTAGTCATGTAATTGGCTCGTCTGGCATGTAAGAAGCAAGAGAGTCGTCTGTGAAAGTGCTGATGAGTGCCAGGAGAAAACTTTAAAGGCAGGAAAAAGTTTTAATTTCATTGAATGACGTTGAGCTACCGGCATGCATACAGCAGATAATTACAAGTCTTTTTTTTTTTTTTTTTNTTTTTTGCACACAGCGGGGTTCAGCAACACAACAGCAGAGCCGACTTGTTCACTCATGTGCAGATGAAATCAAAAAAAAGGGAGATCTCAGTAGACAGGGGAGTGAAAATGAGACCATCTATATTCAAGAGATCTCTCGTTCAAAAACAATCACACAGACGTGCATCGTGAATGCAAGCCGGCACAGCCACACCTTTGATGCACAGATGGCGCGTGTAAACTTTCTCGTTCCCCCTCCTGCTCGTCCTCTCCCCCTCTCCACTGTAATCTCTCTCTCTGTCTCTCTCATCCCTCATGTCCCACATTCTTCCTTCCTCTCATCATCCCGTGTGTCACTCAGCGGGTTTCTCTCACTCTGCCAGCAGCGAAGCACCTCGGCTTGCAACCCATCCCGCCTAAATTTAATAAATGAAGCCTTGCGAAATTGGTAAGCAGGTTGGGAACACCACGGCTGGGTAAATGTTAGCTGAAAGCTTCGGTTTATAAAGACGGCCCGTTCCCTCTGTAATTCGGAGTTTTCATAGAAAACAGGGATTGTCTACGGTTGAGACAAATGTATGCCAGATGATCCTTGTCTCCCTAAATGGCTCACTGAATACTGAACTGAGGCGAGCGGGGTCAGGCGTTATGTGGGCGTCAGGATAACAAGCAATCAAACAGACCCAGACACTAAGTGTGATTGGGGTCAGCATCATTGAATTCAATCCTGACCTCCCATTAACAGTGAGCAGAAATTACATGAGAATAATCCCACTGTATATATTTTGATGATTTCATTATTGAATGAAATAGTTAAACATTTTGGGAAATATGCATTCTCTTTCTTTCTCTTTCCCTCTCTTGCAGAGTTAGACGAGAACATCGATACCACTCTCATGTCTATCAGTTCAACATGAAGCTACAGCCACTTGGCTAACCTTAGCATAAAGATGGAAACCACAGCTTGTCATTTTTTACACAAAGCCAAGCTTTTTCTCCCCATTTCCAGTTTTTGTGCTAAGCTAAGCTAACATGCTTGCCAGCATAAAGACTGGAAACAGAGGGAAACAGCTAGCCTAGCCCTGTCCAAAGGTGACAAAACCAGCCAGCACCTCTAAAGCTTACCGAGAACGGCCATGCTGGCAATTATTTTTTTAATGCCGTTATCTCAAGATCACAAGATACATTTTTATTAAAAATAACAAGATAATTATGGAGAATTCGAAAACGAGTCTCTGGTTCATTTGATCACACCTGATTTCAGCCGTCAAGATCACTGTGATGACTGTCGGGGAGGATCCATAACTGGACAATAAGTCATGGCATAAATATGTAGTTTTGTTTGCTGCAGTTATGTCATTAGAGCAATCTCATTTTATAGTAGCCAAAGGTGGTTGACCAACTCCCAACTCTCTGCTTCAGCCAGCAGCTGCTCAAAGAAAGCCTATACATCCATGTATTATAATGGCAGAGGTACAGTAAATAGTGACTAGTACATAGTGACTGTAAACAAACTGTAAATAAACATAAATATTATAAATAATAAGAGGACATGACCTTTTGTTTTCTCGTGATAATGGCTTGATTATCTCATTATCTTGAGATGACAAAGGTCGTTTTCTTGAAATAACGAGATAATTAACTCATGATCTCAAGATAACAGCATTAAAAAAATAATTGCAAGCGCAGCCGTTCTCGGCTTCCATAAAAGCTCACCAATTAACATGTTATATCTGGTGTGTTTAATCCGTACAAAAATCAAAGTGTAAAAACAGCATTTGACCGTTTTACGGTTGGTTATGTTGCCAGGCAACCAGCTGAGATTCCATGAAGTTATTGCTCCCACCCAAGAAATATCCGGCACATAACCCCAATATAAAACAGCAAAGTGTTGTTTTTACACTTCGATTTTTGTACGAATGAAACAAGTGAGATATAACATTAACTAGTTAACTAGTGAGCTTTATTGTGTGTTCAGAACGCAAACCAGATTTTAGAGGTGGTGTGATTGTATACAAAGTCAATGGAAATCAAATAAATCCACCTGGGGCTTTATGAATCTATTTCATAAACGTAGAGACGAGAGGAAGAAGGAGAGAGACTGGAGGGAGTTCAGTCAGAGGCAGAGATGATCACAAACACACACACGGGAGGTAGCTAGTTTACAGCTAACATCTGTACAGTTGGCTGTCTGGGGCGAATAAACACGGACTTGACAAACTGTCCAGCATTCAAATTTGCACAAATGACACAAGGCGTAAACTTTCTTTTCTTTCTGTCTGAACACACCTTTAGAGTCGATGGTAGTAGCCTAGATTTTGTTGTCTTTGGACAGAGGCAGGCTCGGTGTTTCTCCCCGCTTCCAGTCTTTGTGCTAAGTTACGCTAACCAACTGCTGGCTGTAGCCATATATTTTACCATGGTATCAATATTCTCTGAATGAAAGCAAATAAGCGTATTTCCCAAAATGTCAAACTCTTTCTTTAAATGAAATAATAGTGTGTCTGCACGGTGTTATTACTGCCCAAGCCAAAATAGATAAGTTCTTATTTTGCCAGTGCAATACCAGTGAGAAATAGAGAAAGTGTGCTCTGTTCTGTTTGCTGAATTAAATTTAGCTGCCTCTGCTGGCATACTAGTGGGTGAAATGAGATTTCTTTTCACCTGCTTATTGCACTTATAGCGAGGGAGGGCTGAATAAAGGGGCTGCTTTTCTTTTTTAGCTGCCTCAAATGAGACGTGAGAGTGTATAGAAACACTGGCTTTCCTCCACAGGCAAAATTCCTCCCTTAGATAACTTTTGCGAGACCTGCTTTCTCTTGTGACAAGCTGACTGACAGACAATCTGACTGACGGATCGCGTCTTTAAATGAAAGTGGAAGGTGCAGAAGCTGCCGAGCAAGCCCAGATATAGAAAAGCAGTCAGCAAGCGAAGGAGACAAGGTTATCCCGAACAGTGGGGAGATTTCAGCAGAGCATTTCCATCCACTTTATGATGAAAGACTGCTGTCATGTTAAAGATCAGATATGGGGCGGATCATAGAGATACGGGGAAGAAAGAGTGCAGATTGGTGAGGCATTTGTTAAGAGCCTGATAGTTCTGGAGGAGAAAAATGAAAGGCGCTCCAAATCTCTAATGCACATTTGATTATGTGCTCTTTGCATGTGTGCGTGGTGAGGAGCGAGTGTGGGTATAGCTAAACAGGGAGGCCCGTGGAGGATTCAGTTTTCGCTCACAGAAAATTCAACTTTTTCTTATTGCCTGTTTCAAATCTCACCAAGAAGGGTGTGGGGGCGTTCGGCTGCTCAGAGCCGGGGAATCGATGCTGTAGGCAGGCAGAGCGAGGGATCAGCGCAGAGAGGTGCGGGAGGACAGGACACTCTTGTATCACTCACCGGGTGTTCTTGGCAGCTTGGCGTCCTTTGTGTGTGCTTGCACAGTAAGACCTTTGGCTGTTAATGCGCCTCAGCCCCGTATCACCAGAAAAAGCTTGTTCTGTAGCTGCGTAGGTAGACTTCCAGCCCCTTCGGTTCCCATTTCTGGGAGATAATTTCTGCCTGCCTTTGCTTTGGTGTGCTCACTTGTACTGCCTGAAAGGTTTAAATGCAGGTTGGATAAGGGCAGAAAAGTTGGAACAACTAATCCCCCACTGATAAAAGGTTTAAGGCTCCTGATGCTTTGGCAACTCACCCAACAGCAGAAATTATGCAAGTGAGGACTGAGATGCAGCAAAGACAGCAACATTATTTCACCAATCTCTCTCTCTGTGTGAATCACAGTAAAGACACACTTCAGCCAGCATGACGTTGCCACAGCGGGAGATAAATCTGAGAGACTGCAAACAGAATCGACCCCCATTCCCAGGAGTAATGGAGCTGTCACTGGCTAAATCTGACCCCACGGTAACCCCCGGGGGGCAATGATATGGCACCCATCCCTTCACACCGGGGAGTCAGCAGCAGAGTGAGGAAGGGGGCTGATGATAGCAGTCATCCTCAACTGGAATGAGGAAAAATAGAGGTCATTGTGCCACTGTAATCTCATGGGAGATGCGTGCGTTTGTGTGTGTGTGTATGCTCCATTTGAGGATATAGTGAGAAACCCTGCAGAGAGCATGACAGTGACAGAGAAGGAGGGATGACAGGGATGCTCTTTGTAGGATGCTGAAGTGACTGTTGATGCCTGGCTGGAGCTGATGAAACCTGCCTCCATAAGGTGTGAGACATTGCAGGTCCTCTCATACATGCAAACTAAATGAAATTACGATGACAACAGAAGCAGGATCACAGTTTTGTTGGACTTAGTTGGTTATATTTACTGCCTGTTCAAGATCACATGCATCTCCAAGACGTAAAGAAACGTACCCTGCGGCATCAAAGCGTAATGCACGGCAAGGCAATCTTGCATCCAATCTAGAGACTCGGCTCCAGTAGCCTGTGTGGTCTCTGGAGGGGTGAGACATGCCTCCTTACTCAGCCTCTTGCCGCTCTCCATCCATGGCGCATCTCCAGCTCTGAATCCACTTCGGCTCTGGACACCGGCGGCAGCGCTCGATCCCTCCTCCGCCTCTCTCTCTCTCTCTCTCTCTCTCACACACACACACACACACACACACACACACACACACACACATAAACACACTTTTACAAATGCAGCGCAGAGGACTGGACCGGCCGGAGAAATCCTATCTGATCGCGTGCGTTGATGGTAAGGCAACATTTGGTTGTTGTTTTTTTGCATCTGTTGTGCATTTTACGCGCAGCGATCTAACAAACAAGATGCTGTAATCTGACATACAGGAGCATGGTAGTGAGATGAGGAGTAAAATCAGTGATTATGACAATGATTTCTCCACACAGCCACTTAAAGTGCGTCTGCGGTACTCGGTGCTGACTTTATAGTCACCTGGTCTTACTTTACCGGCTGTGGTTTTACTATAATAGTCCGCATGCGCGTAGTTTTGTGGTGATATCTATTTATTTTATTCCTCTAACGTTTATTAAAAGAATACTACAGTTGTTTATAGGTGATAACCAGAGGGGGAGGGCTCTAGATTGAGTTCATATTGGTATTAATCACAGCAAATGTATTTTCAGATGCAAATGTATGCTCTTCATCGTTGTTAAAGCCACTAAGACTACAGTATCGTGTAGGTTAAGCTCAGAAGTTGCAGCTCTCTTATTCCCAATCCACATATTTTATCGTCTGTTCCTTAATTTCATCATCACTTAACTTTACATCTTCATTTAACAGTTAAACAACCCGCCCACTCTTTCTCTCTGTGAATGACCCACACAGTGATCCTATAAGGGAAATATATTCACCACGGACAAGATCAGATGAAAAGTTGACCTTTTTCTTCATTTTTCCTTCCTCTCGTCTCAGCGCCTTAACTCCCCATGTATGTGTGTGTGTGTGTGTGTGTGTGTGTGTGTGTGTGTGTGCTGGAGGAATCATGTAGGACAAGATCCTTCTCCTCCCCTATCACAGAAGCTCCTCTGTAGCCCGGGGTCAGATGCAGCTCCTCCGCGCGCTGCAGCGCTCTGCTCTGCTCCTCGCCTGTGGCGCTCTACGTGTATATGTATATGTGTGTGTGTGTGTGTGTGTGGTGTTGGTTTAGAGGGAGAGAAGAGAGAAGGGGAAAGATGGATGGATAGATGGAGAACAGTGCCATAAAGACTAACTGGAGACTTGAAGCTCCTCCCAGTGTTGCTACTGTTGCTCAACTCTCTGTGTTTTCCAGGATTGATCCTCAGGCTTTGCCAATAAACAGCCTCACTCAGAGGATCTGTGAACACACTGAGGTGCCTTAATAGAAAAATCTTTGGCACTGTCACATCCCTCAATCACTTGCATCGCAAATCCCTCAATCCCACCCTCATCACTAACTTCTAACCTCATTTGTTGCCTTTATTTTCCACAGAGGCAATTGCCTTTCCTGCACCGTGCACGAATGTCATTATCGCCAACACTTTTGCTGCTAGCTATGTTATCTCAGCAACAGCAACGCCTGTGCTTGCTGAATTTACAACTCAAACCTGCCAGAGGAGCATGCACCGCACAGTGTAATCTTTGGTTGATCCTGTCCCCGAGGCTTTTATCCCCTGTAAGCACTGTTATTGTTTGAGTGATACAAAAGCTGAGACCATCTGAAGCTTGCAGTCCCCTTCCAGCTGTTGACAGAGTGTCTATTATTCCTGGTGTGAGTCCCAGTGCAGGAGGAGTTATAAGCCAGGGAGAAAGGAGGACTTGCAAATCAAATTGCTTTAATCCATTGAAGCATCTGTCTTCATTCTCCAGAGGGCAGCAGGGTGTGTAGCAGGGGAGCTCTGAGCCCTGATCACGACTGGAAAGGAAAACAAAACCTGTCGCTGAAGAATCACATGATGTACCTTGGTCAGCCAGCTGTGCAGTACATGGAGGGTATGGATGGCAGGATTGTCAAATTGACAGACTTTTTTTTTCTCTTTCTCTTAAGTGTCAGAGATGGTAAGGAGCTTGGTCAAAGTTTCTCATTATCTGCAGTCATTCGTGCTTATATTTCTCTGCTTTTTCATCCGTCTCTCCTGTCCTTCAAAATAACAAACAGGCCAAGCAGCTTTAAAGTTGTTCTGAAACAAGTACAGTGTCCCTGTTTCTGTCATTCTGTCTGCAACTGCCATGTCTAAGAGACAAAGTTTCTCCCACTGATGAGTTCATTCTGCGAATGCTGTTTTTAGCCGTATTCAAACAGAATGGCTCATGATGTCAGCTCGATTTCTTTTCCCCTCACCCACAGAGTAAATGTCTTTGGTTTTGCACTGTTTGTGATTAATGGAACATCAAAAGCCGATCTCAGCTCAGTGTGATACATTCCTGAGGACATGAGTCTGCCAGGGACACATAAACATCATTAATGAACATTAGACAGAGTGGAGAGAGACAGAGTGACAGAAAGAGGGTGAGGAAGCAAACGGGAAGGCGATATTTACTTTTGTCAGTAATATGATGTATATTTACCTGTGGTTTTGATGATGATTGCCTCCACACAGCCACTTTGAGTGATGGAGACACAGTTAGTGCCCAGGGATCTCGCGTGATTACCTACCATCAGTTTGGTGCACAGGGACAAATGGATGGCGGCACCTTTCTTTCTTTTTTTTTCTAAAATCCATTTGGAAAATCACATCTCCTTTTGCTCTTTCATGCCCAGTGGCAAAGAACTCGGAAGTGTACAAAGGAAACTTCTCCGCTCATCTATGTGAAGACAGCTATATTTATCTGGGTATGTAGCTCTCTGCTGGGCTTAGAGGCTTAATTACCCAGAAGAGAGGAAAGCAAAAATGAAATGCAATTATGCAACTGTGTGCGCGGTATCCTGAATAGTGGAGCTATTGTAGACAGACATTACTGCTACCATTTCCCACTGAAGGTCTGACCTTTGAGTCGTGTTTTTCTGCATAACAAATCTGTGGATCCTTTAGGAGACAAATCCCGAACCTTTAAACTGTTTATTCAAAGCGTTTAAGCTACTTATGTTAGAAATGCTAAAAGGTGTTGTCAGTTTGCTCTGCTTGGAGAGAGAGAGAGAGAGAGAGAGAGAGAGAGAGAGAGAGAGAGAGAGCAACCTTTTTTTTTAAGTAACACTGCACATGTGCTTTTAAGGAATAGTTTGACATTTTGGTAAATACTCTTCCTTGCAAGGAAACAGCCAGCCTGGCTCTAACCGAAAGTAACAAAATCAGCTAGCACCTCTAAAGCTTGCTAATTAACAGGTTGTAGTTTGTTTAATCCGCACATAACCCCCGTAGAACCACAAATTGTCATTTTTACATTTCTGTTTTTGTATGGTAAAAAATGAGGTATATCATGTTATTTAGTGAGCTTTAGAGGTAGGGTTTTGTTACCTTTGGAGAGAACCAGGTTAGCTGTTCCCCCCCCGTTTCCAGTATTTATGCTAAGCTAAGCTAACTGGCTGCTGACCTACATGAGAGTGGTATCAATCTTTTCAACTAACTCTCAGCAAGAAACCAAATAAGCATATTTCCCAAAATGTTGAACTATTTTCTTTATTCACTCACTAGAAAATGCTCTTACGCAAATTACAGGACAAAGGTTCACATTCTGAACTGGCAGGGGACATCTGGATGGGGAAAGTTAATGGGACATATTTTACCTTCTACTGTGCTCAAGTGCCCGTGAGCAAGAGTCCTAACTGCTCCGGCAAGAGCTGCTCGTTGGCCATCAGTAGAGGACTGCAGGCGTAGAAAATGAGTGGGAGCTGCACATGTATGAAGCTGAGAAAATGTATCGAAATGAAATCTCATTGTGTGTGTCTCTGTGCCTCCCTGGCGGCGTCAGCGTGAAGGATGTAGAGCCAGAGGGGGGGGCAGGATGGAGTGCTCCTGGAAGACGGTGCTGCTGCTTGTGTGTGCGTCTCTGGGGGTCCAGTACACGGCCATCCGCACCCTGAGGGACTCGCTGTCTGGACCATGTCAGGGAGCCTACCGCTGCCAGAGCAGACACCACAGAGGTACGCCTCGACATCAAGACTATCCCACATACCGTGCTGACTCGCAAGAGAGCATAAAGTGTATAGCTGTTGGCGTATAGAGATGTATGCTCATATTTATTGCAAAAGTAACATAAATAACTTACAGAGTTTGGTTGCACAGCACCAGCTGAGGGCATACACAGACACACACTTGACACTTGATTGGTAATATTAGTAACATTGGTGATATTTTAGCAGACTGGAGGAAAGAGATTCAGTAAAGAAAGAGACGGCATCAAAAATCAAGCAGCAGCACCACGCTGTGACTGACGCAAAAGAAAAAGGAAAGCGGATCATTAAATGAGGGAATTCCCAAGAAGTGGGGAGGATAAAGAAATGAAATATGTGTGATTTGTTTTACAATTATCCTCCAATTTATCTCCATTAATCCCCCCTCATAGCGCAGCTGTAGCTTTGCCGGCGCCGAGCTCCTGTGTACAAAAGTAACATCCCCTTTGCAATCAACTCCTCATCAGCAGTAATTACACGTTAGCTATTTGCGCTATATTTAGAGATCCGCCATTTCATAAACCCCCTCAGTAACCACTGGCAGACAAGCAACTTACTCATGCATGTTTACCCTCTAAATTATTTAAGCTTTATTGGCTTGATTCAGGAGCTCACTTTCTCCTGGCTTGAAGTGATGTCGAAAATGGACTTGCTTTAACTTTTATGAGCTGAAGTAACTCTTCTGAAATAAGTGAAATAACTCCTCTTTTACCAGAACTTGAAACTGGAAACAAGTAAAACAGGTTGTGTAATCTGTTATTTAAAGCTGTTATTCAGCGTATTGTTAGAAACATGATGCAATTGTCGCCAGCATCAAATAGAGTTAAAAGTAAAGCATCTGACTTTGTTGTTTCTTTCTTCAAGACTCCAGGTGGAGAGCCTTGTGCGATGACAGTTGGATGCCCATGGAGTCGCCTCGGAAGCACATCCTCTTGTTTGCCACCACGCGCAGCGGCTCCTCCTTCACCGGCCAGCTCCTCAACCAGCACCCCGGGATCTTCTACGTGTTTGAACCTCTCTACCATGTCCAGCAGGCCTTCACCAACTCCAGCAGCAGGCTGCGTCGCACCCTGGACCGCCGGGCCCTACTGGGAGCATACAGAGACCTCCTCCTCAATCTGTACACATGTGACCTTCACTTCATGGAGAACTACATCCGCCCGGAGCCCCAGGACCACATCACAAACTCCTTCTTCCGCCGAAGCTCCAGCCATGCCCTCTGCTCCCCTCCCGTGTGCTTGGAAGGAGGGGATGTAGCGGCCTCCGATCCGCCTGATGAAACCTGGTGTCCTAAGAAGTGCGGGGCCCTGAACCTCACCCTAGCTTCTATGTCATGTCTGTCGAGGGGACACGTAGCTATAAAGACTGTGCGGGTCCCTGAGGTGGGGGACCTGCGCACCCTGACAGAAGATCCACGCCTGGACCTGAAAATCATCCACCTGGTGAGAGACCCCAGAGCCATCCTCGCCTCACGCATGATGGCGTTTTCGGATCAATTCCGCGCTTGGAAAATATGGAACGCGACAGGACGGCAGCCTCGATACGTGGACCTGACGCAGATCACCAGCACCTGTAAGGATATGGCCGCCTCTGCAGAAACAGGCCTTCAAAGACCGGCATGGCTGCGGAGACGCTACCTGCTGGTGCGGTATGAGGACCTGGCGTTCAACCCGAAGGATAAGGCCACTGAGATCTACAGGTTTGCGGGGCTGGAGATGGAGGACAGGGTACGGATGTGGATTGCAAAGAACACCAACAGTAACGTGTCGTCTCCATCTGAGTGGAACTACAGGTACTCCACCACCAGAGACTCCAGAGCCACAGCAGAGAGCTGGAGGCTTCGTCTTGGCTTTGACATCGTGAGGACTGTGCAGAATCTGTGCAATGACACTCTGGCTCTGCTGGGATACAAGCAGGTTCACTCTGCAGCTGAACTCAGAAACTTGTCCCATAGTTTAGTGGAACACAGAACCTTTCAACCAGCCACATGGTAGATTTGATTAAAGGTTTAAAAGAAAATCTTACTGTTATTTATTTATTTATTTCTGTTGACTTTCTTCTCTGTCATGATGCTGATAAAATGAATGTAATTTATCTTACTTTTGAATAATGCCTAATTTAATATCACTTGTATTTTCACTTTTTAGAGTTTTGTTAAAGACATTAAAAGTGCCAAATTTTAAGCGTGTGTGATGCTGGAAAAGATCCCAAATAAAGTCTACACTGCTGTATGTGTTGGTTGAAAACTGTTTTTGACTTCCCAATGTGATTAAGTTATTATATTTTCATGATTCAATTTTCTCAGACTTTCAGTGTTTAAACGAGAAAAAAAAGACAAGAGTCCAGGTACCCTCTCAAAGTAGAGTAAATCTGACCTTAAGTCAGACAAAAAGTGATGTTCCCAAAGGTGTGACACACAGGAAGTGAGTGGGATTTATTTGTAAAACAACAAAAAAAATGAAATTATAGGTCTTGCCCTCCAAGTGTCTCTAATGCATATTAGAAAAGGATTAAAATGTCACGCTGTAGGTAGAAAATCCTCACCGGTGCAGTCTTCTGCAGCACACAGCAGCTCTAATTTCTATGTGAAGATGTCAAGAATATGAGAATATATTTGTTTTTTCTTTACTATAAATACTTAAATACCGTAAATACTGATTAACTGTTGCAATGCAAGTGTGCAAATGTTATGTGCTGGATGTGTTTGAATATTTTTGTCAGTGTAACTATACTGTTTATATTTTTTAGACTTTTTAAAATAAATTATTCATACATAAGTAATACATGTCTACCACACTGCTGAAATCCTCTTGCAACCACATTTGTTTGATGTGGGGGTTTTTTGTATTCCTTCAATCCTGAGAGGAAAGCGGATAAGTGCTTGAGTTTTAGTGCTGAAAACGGAGAACGGTGCAAATTCATTGTCTTTTATCTTGTAATCCCTCTGTATCTGGTTTGTCTTTCAGCCAAATTTCAATCCTGCTGATGTGTCGTAGTGTTTTTGACTCGCATGCTACACGCACTGTGTTTCAGTTTGAGTTAACTTTGAACCTAAAAAGAATAATACCAGGATCATTCAGCGGTGGTCTGCAGTGGAGTGCAGTTGGAGATTAGACAGCTGCAGGTTCTCTGCCAGTTCCACCATTTGAAATTGGTCTTTGTGTCTAAACAGAGAAAGGAAGCGTGCCATCTCCAGACACCAGCCCATTTATTTCCACGTAGAGCTGCTCTCTTGAGATAAATGCTGGAAGTAGTTTCTGAGGAAGAACTCATTGCATGAATCATAGCCGAGCCACTGATTGACTGTGATTTTCTCGCCTTTCAAATGCGAGCATTGCATCTTCCTATGGAGGCTGCAATTGTAGCCCGCTGGGAGCTATGAGCTTTAATGCTTGTGCCGCTGAAGAAAGCCACTCCAGAGTGAAGGAAAGTATGCAATTTGAGTGGAACAGTCATGCGGCTCTGTGAGCACTATTAAATCTGAGGTGAAATCGTCCCTTTAATAATGTATTTTTAGACACCCAGTCCTCCCCATCCTTCCTGTAGCTGCCCTATAGCTGCTGACACCAGGCATATCTCAGCGCAGCCCAAAGAATTGATCTACAGATCCAGCTAAGGAGAAACAGGATTTAAGATGCATGGATAAAAGAGCGGCCGTCTTTCTTTGAACTTAATCTGCAGGGCTACACAAACTGGCCATAAAGCAAAGCTTTATGACACCCGGGGAGATGTGCTTCATCGGTTTTTCCATCCCCACCCTGACACACAAAGCTGCAAGTGGCCTGAGTCAGCCGTCAGCTAATTACCCATTTCTTTGCACTCAATACCGGCAACCTCTTTCTGTCTCCTTAACTGTGCTGACAAATTTAGGTCTTATCAATACTGGTAACAAATATGAGCTGCATGCTGATACTGAGGACGCAAAACAGCACACTGTTAATCTACACCGTGGTTCCCAACCTAGTTTTGTTAGACATACTGCAAAACCCCTGTCAGATGCACTCAAGAACCTCTTCATTGGCATTACTATTTATTACATTATCCATTACTCTTAGCTAACTATTTCAACTGTGCATCCATTCTCAATGAGTGGATATATTTTTTATTCAAATAGTAATTTCTATTTTATCAGATTAGTTGAGCTAATCCATAATCTTTCCACATAACCCCTGGCAACTGCACAAGTACGCCCCTGGGGAATAAGTAACCCTGGTTGGAAATCACTGATCTACACTGCCCTTGGCTGGACATAGAAAACAGAGGTGCTGAGGTCAGATGAGGTCACACACATTTATGGAGGAAAAAACTAGCTCAAGCCAAGATGTTAAAAGGTGAAGTAACCATTTTTATTCTGTAAATGGTTTGTGGTCATGTGGAGAGCGGGCATGCTGACATCAGTCACGCTTGACAGCCCCTGGGAAGCAGGGCAACGCTTTGACTTCCTTCCTTCTGCTGTTTTTGGAATCAGGCAAACATGTCCAAGTTGTTTTTTTTATGTGTTTTCCCTTTTATATGTAAATGCAAGCTCCTCTTGCATCAGTGATTTGCATGAGAAAAAAAAAAGGAGAGACTGACTTTCGAATGTGAAGATATTTTCTATTCTTTTTCTACCAGTAAAATATCATGATGAACTAAAAATTCTGTGAAGATGGAGGCCTGCGAGCCGGATGAGGAGGAAGAGCCCCCTCAAGCAGAGGGGTTTAAAGTTCAAAGCCTGAGTAGGCAAGAATCTCCTCTGCTGTACTCTCATCTACAGAGAGTTTTCCTGCAGGGGTCAATAAAGCCAATAAAGAATCACATTAATATAGCAACTAATATTGTTGTTTATTAGACTCAAACACAACAGACACATGATTTGTCCTAATTATTTCCTTTGCTTCAACACGGTGGCCACCAGGAAATTGCTGAAAAACACTGAAACAAACTTCATCTGCCATTAAAATTCAAGAATATCACAGCTTCATTGCTAAGTTTAACAACGTTAGGTCAGAGGCATCAAGGAGCACAGACGCAATATGAACCAGCTTCCAACAATGTTTTGATAAGCACCCTCTTGACCTTCCAGCGTCACTGTTGCGTCAGTTGAATAAGCTCTATCACATAAATGTCCCCCCCTCTGCTCTGCCCCGACGCCTGTCTGTAATCACCAGCCTTAACCATTCGCTGCTCGTAATGAGATGTGGAAGTGAAGGAGGTCGTGAGACGTCCTTGGAGTTGCTCCTCCAGCTGCAGGTGTGTCATCCAGGTTCATTATCCCACGGTCGATTCTTTATGGTCCTCATCTGGGCGAGCAGCCAGAAAGTCTGCAAATTATGAGCGCTCTCTCTCGCTGTCACGCTGACACACAAACCAGATCAAAATCAATGTCGTCCCATGTGCGTGTGAGCATGTATAAACATACATGTACCTGTATGTTCACGCAGTGTACGGCTATGACAAAGGTGACACGCAGCAGCAGAGAGGCAGGGAACCATTTCTGCCCTTCTGTGAGCTCCACAAATTGCCTTCCTTATAGAGAAGCATTGATTTAAAAAAAAAAGAAAAGGTCAGAGCCTGGTGAGAGCAGAGCACACAGCATATTGACAATCCAGTTAAAATGACTTGTGAAAAGTGCTGTTGATGACCAGAGAAACATCACCAGGAAAAGGGTATTCCTACTTTGAATCAGCACTTAAAGATAGCTTTTTACAGCACGCAATATTTATCATTTCTCTCTGTCTCGTAAGTGCTGAGAGCCACAGCTGTAATTTCCACGAGCTAAGTACGTGCAGTATATCATATCTGAACGTTTTATATAAAAATGTTTAAAAAATGATGAGATAATACATCGAGCTCTCCTGACATTTAAGCTCAGCAGCTTCTTCTCTATTGACTCGACCATTAAAATCCCAGTAGCACTGCCACAAACAGTTTGCATTTTTCACCGTCCTTACTGGGAGCCAAAGAACGTCATTTATGGAGAGATTAAGGAGCATTTAAGACAGAATGAAACCACTTTGAACCACAGTATCTTTATTACTGGAGCCACATGGGCCCTGAGCAGACATCAGCCTCTGTCACACCCATCATTCAGATACTGTTATTTCCCCCCATGCGCACAGTACAGATTCACACAAACACACACACACACACACAAGCCCTCCATTTGCACCCCAGCTCCTCGTCGGTCATCTTTACCTCTCTGTCTTTGCTGTTCTGCTCTCTCTCTCTCTCTCTTTCTCTCTAAGCATCTGAAAATGTTTGTCTCTTTTTTTACAAAAAGATTCCTTGAGCGTGTCTGTGATGTCTTTTACGGTGCAAGTTGCATTTTTATGACATCTCTCCCCGGCGTTTGTTTCCAGCGCGAGTTCACTCACAGATTATTTATTTTGTTTTCCACTGATCCTAATAAGGGGCTTTCATAGCGAACATCAAAAGGCCAGCTGGCGGAGCTGCATCTTGGGTAGAGCTCCTCAAGGTAAATGCAAGTAGGCCCCCGTCAAACTTAGCACCGTCAGCAGTATCACACTCACTGCAGTTTAAAAAGACACCAGTGAATCTCAACCACAAGTATTTCATTTATCAGGTTCAACAACAGCAGTACAGTTAAAAAACCATATGCATGTATTATTAGGGTTGGAGTCCTCTCTTAACTGTCAGCAGGATCTAAATAATGGGTTTACATCTTTACAATAATTAAATGCTCAATTGATCTCGTCCTTTATTGCCCTATTGGGTGGAAAACACGCTCCATGAGGGCATATAGTGATTAACTTAACTGCTGTGATACTGCAAAGGGTAATTAGGCATTTTACAATCTGAGGTAATAGGCATAAGAAATGTTTAATTTTAAAAACTGTCTCTAGCTTATGAAACGCCGGCGCTATTTTGAGCTTTTTCCATGATGCACAGTGAAGGAGCCTGGCAAGAGAGAGGGCTCGTCAACAGAGAGAGAAAATGAAAAATAACACAAGTGTGAGGCGAGTAACAACAGGCTGCTTCTGAGGCTCCTCAGTGGGTAAATAACTGAATATTCACTGTCAGCCAGGGGCGGACTCAGGCTGTCTGAAGGACAGGGGCGAGAAAAATATAAAGCGCACCAGCTGCATGTGGTGGGGCACCAGAGCGCAGAGAGTTGTGATGCATTTATGGTGAAACAGTTCAAAACCCATTTTTAGCATGTAAGACAGCCCATATGGCACTGCATCACATTTTCTTGCACATTGGGCCACCATAAAGGGCACTTTATCGAGTTTTATCTACCATAGGGGCATCCAAGAGGGCATTTATGCATCGTTTTTTGAGGCACTTTAGCTGCTAAATGCCCCACTATGTTCACCAGCTAGTCACTAACTGTGTCTGTCTGCTGTTTGGTGCTGAGCAGAGCGGTTAGAGTGAACCAAAATAGTAAAGTTGCAGCCGGACAGCTAAATAACGAGCTAAAACTCGTTAGAAAGCTCTGTAAAGGCAAGTGGAGCTGCAGATTCATGTGATAATTCTCTGTGGGTTCATCTAGTGACGCCTTTCACAATTTGATGTCACTTGATTGTTTTTCTACATATATTGATTATAGTACTATGAAGGTGAAGTCTGCAATCCTGGAGAAAGCTTATTGATGCACAGCATTAGTGTTGTCCTGTGCACGAGCACGAGTTGTGACACAGCGTCGGTATTTGAGGACCACCGAATGAGAAAGGGTTGGTGGCTCGGTCTGAGCCACTCAGTTTGTTTCCCATGTACAGAGCCAGGGCTGTGTATGACTTTTTTTCAGCGCACACACAGAACGGACAGCTAGCGGACTGTGAGGAGATATTCACTGAATTTCAGTGTATTGGATTAGAATTGAAGACTACACCTTTAACTATCTTATATACTGTCAGGAAGTTTAGTCCAGTGGACAACCTGGGGCCGGGTCCCCTCCAAACGGTCACAAGATGAATCTGAGGGGTCGTGAGACGATTAATGAGAGTGAAAAAACAAATTTCTGCTGAATAAATGTATATTCTACAAGCACTACGTAATAAATAATGTGATACTGTACGACTACTGATGACTAGTTATCCTGAACTCAGAATATAGTGGACTGGAAACTATATTTTATCTAATTGCATTTGATTTATTTACACATTTGTTTCTTTCATCTCTGTGACTTTTAATATTTTTATATTATTTTCATTTTGTTTTATTTTTTCTGTGAGGGTGAAGGGATTGACTGTTTGTCATGTACTGTTGTATGTGTTGTTTTCTGTTTAAATTCAATAAAATTTACTATCAAACAAAGAAATTCATATTCATTTTTTGAACTTTAGCGCAGTGGTCCGCAAACAAGCGGTGAGCGCGCAAGGCCTTCTACAGACAAGGGGGTGCGGACTCAAAGGAGTGTCCTGACTCCTAATACAGACTCTTATGTTTTTCACTCTGAGAGCTATTAAACTGTAATCAGTCAACCAACCAACCAACCAGTCAATATGTTTGTTTTTTTAATAAGGTTCGGAAGACAATTCATGGCCTATTAAAACGCATTCCTTACATCTAATATGCCTACTAATATACAAAAAGACAGGCAGCAGAGCGAGGTTTAATCACCTAGGCTTATTTTTCAAAGTACGCCAAAGTGCGCCTATCACTCCCAAAGCAAGAGCTATTTAACACTTTGTTCACATCATCAGTCAGGTCTTTGTGGATGTGCAGGAAAAGCAGGTTTCTCTGCATTGTAAATCAGATGCAGGTCTTCAGGCGATGGAGACTTGAGAAACACCGCTCAGCTATGGCACTGGACATCAACATAGTGTACCGTAATACCTGGCTCGGACGTTACAACTTTATTATGGTAACACCTGAAAGTAGGGGGACAAAAAGTTTCGTTGTCCCCCCTATTCCAGTGCCAGTGGCCCTGATCAATCTGAACTTCATTCGGAAAAGACGCATTTTAAAAGTTGTAAGTTGTTTGCTTGTCATCTTGCAGACAGACATGGCGAAGCATGATTTCAGACTTTTTACAAGTCCGCATCATGATGTAGTTATTTCAGCATCCTTTTGATCCATTTATTGCAATTAAATCACAGAAAAATCTGTTTGTTTTGGGATCATAGCGCTGTAGTAAGCCATATTAATTCAGCTGACATGTGACTTGTTAGATACAGCAAATATTTATTGATTTTGACACACCAATTGTGAAACTGCCACTCACCGGAGACAGATGGAGAGGCGAATATTCACAATAAACACAAATGATCCTGCGATAAAGAGTCGTGTGTCTCGGTCCGAGCCACTTTGTTTGTTTTGTTTGTTTACACAGCCAGGGCAGTGTATGAACACCGGATTTTTTTTAAGCTCACACACAGAACGGACAGCTAGAGGACCATGAGGAGATATTCGTTGAATTTGACAAAAAGTATATTGGATTAGAATTGCAGACTACACCTTTAAGTGCAGTACGTGAGTAAATGTACTCAGTTACTTTCAGCCACTGATGTGACAGTTGCACAAGCTTAGATTTTAGGTAAAAAAGCTTAGCCCAATAAATGGATATTAGATGTTTAAATAAGAAGTCAGAGTGAGTGAAATCATTGCTGGTGCAGTAGCTCAGAGCAAAGCGCTGGTTTTGTTTCTCCTGGCCTCCTCAGGGTGCTCTCAGCAGAACACAGTAGATCAGTCTATCTTTCTATACTGGCGTTCAATCACACACCCCGCTGACGCCTCTCACCAGCCAGAGCCAGGCTCCTCCAAAGGATCTTACCCCGAGGAGAGTCTTTTTTCCGGAAGGTTTTGGAAAACCCAGTCCAAATCTTTTTCAAGTGAGCAACGCTCAGATGTTTTAGATGTGGGTATTGGTCTGCTGCCCCCTTTCTCCCTCCCCCACATTCCTCCATTCTTCCCCCTCCTCCACTTTTTGGCATCTCTTTCTTCATTTCATTCCCAGCTCCACTTTCAGAAAATAGTAGGTGTGAGAATGTCTGTGGGATTTTTATTTTTATTTTATTTTCTCCCTTAAGTCTTTTACACAAGGAGGACTAAAGCACAGTCTGAGGCGTGGGCTGCAGTATCACAGAGGCAGTAGGAGGAAGGTGTGATCACAACCCTGCAGGCTCAGATCGGATCACACCATCATGCTTTTCAGCCTTGGTCTGTGAGTTTGCTTTGGCCACAGTTTTTCCAGCCCACTCAGCCCAGCTTGTAGCAGGCTGAAGGTTTTGGGGCTTGAATTTGACACACAAAGACAGCTTCTCCTTTTCTTTGTCTGGCTTATACCTAACATACTTTGCATTGAACTGCTGTCCTTCTCTGTTTTCGTCTACCTGCATCCCCCACACAGCTTCCCCGGTCTAGATAAAGGTATACCAACAGTGTCAGCAGTTCCTCAATGAATTCCCAACTAGCTTTAATTTTCAGACTCATCCATAATTCACCAACAGAGGGCACCGAACAGAGCGGCATCTAGCTGGATTAAAGGCCCAAGTACTGTATCTTTTCCTTTCGGTTTAATTTGAATAGATTTCATATTCATTGAAACGGCATATGAGACATCCAATTTCAATATGTTGAAAAGAAAAAGAAACAGACAGGATGGAGTGGAGACGGCGGGGAGATGGACCCTGACTACAAAAACATCAGCATGGATGGCTGTGAGCTGTTTTTGGGTGTCCTGACGCTGCTGCTGATTTAAGACGACAACTTGTCTTATTATATAATATTGTAAATTTAGTTGACCATTTTGTCTTTAGTACAGATGCAACAACTTGCAAAATAGGTGATCTTAAAGAGGTACTCTAGTGATTCAGTGCTGCATTCTATAAAGTTGGGAAACTTGCAAGAAAGAGATTATAAAAAGAATTGTCAAAACAGGTGCACCAGAGACCGAGACATCCTGACTTTTACCATCTAGTATCAGTCAAGCTTCAGAAATGCTGGATCCTACATTTCCCATAGTGCAATTCAAAAGCATCTTTCATTACGCCAGGGACACTCAGGAGGCAGACGCGCCGCGAAGTGTCGCAATGTGACAATTATCTGGCGAGCAGCAGCCTGGCTGTTCACACCAGAAGCGCATTTCTCTGCGCCGGTCAAGCAATTCTGCCGCTCTGCTCTTTTGTCACATGGAGAGCTGATCTTTAAGTAATAACCTCGTGAATTTATAATGTAAAGCTTTTCATATGTTCCTGGATAACACTGTACATGTATGTCCACTTCTGGAGCGCCTATAGTAATGAGTTTTTATCGGGGTAAATTAATGGCCACAGTATAGACAAAGCCAACCATCGCTGCAAATCGTGAGCCAACTGTGGAGCGCTGAAAGGAAGCGGGCAGTGCTTTGGGGCGCTTTGGGGCAAAATGTTGAGAGTAGTGATGAATCCACAGTTATTGAACTCACAATTTAGTAACTCCTGAAAGTCTCCAGCTGCAATGAAGGTATTGTTTGTTTTATATAATGGATGCTGCCTTGATCTAACACGTTTTCAGGAACCTGGGAGACCAGGTTGCATCTGTTATGTAATGTTTTCCAACAGTCATCCATCGATGCTGATCAGTCAGTAAGAAACAGCCTCATTATGGCGTCTGACGGCTCTGTGTTTCAGAAAGAATTTAAAGGTTCACCATCAACGTTTGCTGATGAAATGAGTGGCAGCTGCCCATGGAGCGGTTGTTGAGAGACACTATAGAGATGCTTTGTATAGATATTGCTTGCGGCTTTGGCTTTAGGTCTGCTCACTTTTGGATCTAAGTTGAAATTGGTTAGATAGAAGATAAGTTAGAAGAGACTGCTGAGTTTGAAAGTTATGACATGCTTGTTGCATCATATGTTCATTTTGATATTGTGGAATGACTCTCAATAAAGTTTTTTCAGTGACTGTAGTGTTTATGTCCTTTACTTTTCATGACAGTTACACTGAGACAGGATAGATCATCTTCAATCAGTCCACATAAACCTGAACCACCTCAGGCTTCTGAAGTCACCTCTGTTTGTTCCAAAGTAAAAACACAGTTTGCGCCCCGCAGTTAATTAGTAAGTACCCAAAACCTAAAAAAGGAGATATGTAGTTAGCCTATCCTCTTTTTGTCTGTATCCCTCCAGTGTTGGTAAGTAGTACATCGTAATTTTGAATATATATACTGTATACAGAATCAGTATCTGTGCAGGGCTTGACATGAACTTTTTTGCCCACCAGCCACTGTGGCTAGTGATTTGAAAGTTACTAGCCACTCAGCATTTTCACTAGCCACAATTTTGTTGTTGTTCCTAAAAACACAATTTCACTTTAAATTGTATGCAGAGGTGTAGTGCTTCAGTGATGATAGGATTGGATTACTGGAAGGCCAGAAAGATTGACTGTGTCACACGCCACTGCCGAATTCTACCCGCATTTGGCGGGTGGGTGGGTGCTAATTTCAAGCCCTGCTTCTGTATACTAAAGAACTCATTACCCCATCTTCCCCCAAACTTCCAGTTTTGTTGCCCATTAACGGTAATGTACTCCGTAGTAACAGAATATGTACCCGTTAGTTAAAAGATACCTACTCTATAAATGAATTTTATTATTTTATTGTTAAAAAATAAACTTCCCACATTGTAACCTTCACATCTTGTTCCCTCATATGTACATGTATGTATTGTACTTTCTACTTTACAAGTACACCGTCACACGACAAAAAATTCAACTGTAAATTGGGAAGAATTACGCTGCGCATTGCAGGCCGTATTCTAAAGTGTTATCAAAGACTGATAAATATGAAGATAGCAGCCAGTTAGTTTAGCTTAACACAAAGACTGTAAACAGCTAGCCTGGTCCTGTTCAAAAGTAACAAACCTCACCTAATCAACATGTTATATCATCTTTGTTGAATCTGTACAAAAATGTAAAGATGACACGTTGTTTTGTAACCCCCCCTAAAACCACAAATTGTCATTTTTACATTTCTTTTACCACATTTCTGATCATGTATGTGTTAAACAAACAAATCATGTAAATAACAATTTAACTTTAAACAGAGTCCGGCTAGCTGTTTCCCCCTGCCTCCAGTCTTTATGCTAAGCTAAGCTAACCTCGTCCTGACTCCAGCTGTGTGCTTAACACACAGACATGATATAGTGACCTTTTCATCTTACTCTCGGGAAGAAGGTAGCTAAACGCTGAACTTTTCCTTTAAATGACTGCAGGCTTTTCAGGGCTACAGTATGTCAGCCTGTTGGTAAACCTCGATCACTGGGTCTCCTCTCCCTCTCCTCCATCTTTCTCTCTTCCCTCCCTTCTTTTGTTTCCAGTCACACAGCCGCGGTCCCATCAGTACCTCAGGGCTGGCATGTCCGCTGATGCTAACAAATGACGAGCGTCCCCACTGACAGCAAGTCCATCTGTCTGTGTCAGAGTAATTGAATTTCATAAATATAATCAGAGGGGTCTGTTATGAAGGGACCTGTAGTGTAGTCTGGTCTCCTCTGCGTCACCGCTGTGTATTATTCCACACACAACAGACACTGTCTGCAGCTGCATTAACAAGAGCGAGCACAAGCATGATTACCACAAAACACAGATAGACATTAGTTTGGTATCTGACGAGTAATGAACAGAGAATCTGCTGCACCATTTATCTTGAAATCTAATAGGAAGAGGAAGTTGCCAGTGGCATGCTGGCTTGATTGATCGGGTAATGGGGGGGACAATTGATGCTCCACTGCAGCGTCATGATGATTTGCTCTGGTTTGAAAAAGAATTGTGCTTAAAAACTCCACCAGACAATTTGACATTATTCAAGTGAATGAATATACTCCAGGCAATCTGCCACTATTGATAAAAACAAAAATAAAACATGAAAACTCTAAAGCTACTGAAGGCGAGCGGACTTGAAGCCATGGATCTCATCCATTACTAGCCAAAGCAGGGCTGCAGTTTTCCCACTGACCAACATGCAAATTCAGCATTAACTGTATGTTCTGCTGAAACAGAGGCTTCACAAGAACCATATGCTCAATAGAAAGCATCTAATTAGCTGTTAAATGAGCCGAGCTCTGACCTGAGAAGCTCCCTCAGAGGGGTAGTTAATCCCTGTTGAAGCAGTTTGAGGAATTATTGATCCAAAGGCCCATCAAGCTTCGCTCCATGAGGATGCTATCGACCGAAGTACCCAGAGAGTCCTTCCACTCTAACTACAAACTTACAACAAAGAATGAGAATAAAAAAACTAGAAACTCCACGTGCAGATGATCACAACTAAGAGTGAACTGATATGGCCTTCAGGGGTTCTCAAAGACGCCGATCTAATTACTGGCAATAAACTCCTTCGACGATGGTGCTCATGACAGAGATTATCTCTCTCCCAAACTGAAGAGAGCAGAGCAGCAGGCCGAGATCAGGACTCTCTTGATGCCACTGTAAGCAGATTCTGTGAGCCACAACACTGTGTGAAATTACTCCATTCAGAAACCAAATAAAAACATGTGAGGATTCATCTGAAGTTATCTCTGCTCCATCTGATCCATCTGAAGCCATCACGGCTTCAATTAACATCCAAAAGGAAAAACAATCCTTCAAACACCATTTACTTTATAATATTTTCATTTGGAACAATACTGTAATACGAAGATCAAAGCAAGAAATAACAGGACAGATGACCACGTGTAACTGGCTCCCTTTGGCAAGCATTCGGACGGATGACTGCGATGTCTGCCAAGCTGCCAGACCTGTCTGGAAGAGGACAGAAGCAGCAATTGGCTGATTCACTCGCTCTCTCATGTTCAAGCCCTGATAGATTTCATTTCCAAAACAATTGATAGTTTGTCGCATCTGCTGTGCTGTGGGACATGCAGCCTGGGATGTGAAGAGAGAGCCAACATATGGCACATTTAATTAATGTGAACCATCTCGTCCCCTGCCTCCCTGCAGACAGTTTAGGCCTGGTAGACCCCGCAGACCTCCTGTGTTGTTGGGATTCACAAGCATTTCCAGACCAATTCACTCTGTTGGGTTCACCTTACTGAATTAATTAGTATGCTCTCTGCCCACCTGAGCCTAGGTTTCACCTGCTCCCGCTCAAAGCTGCCAACTTAGGCTAAAGTTTCAAGACAAATATTTTGGTTTGAAAGTTGCCTATGGGATATATATATTCCCTGACTTGCAGAAAAACAACTCGAAATTTGATTTGTCTTTTTTGAGATTCAGTCACTGACATTCAGCCGAGCTACAGAAGCTTATTTCTCGGATCCCCCCCAGATCAATGAGCGTCTTTCAAGGCGCTGTTTGTACTCAGTCATTTTTTTTCTCTCTCTGTTCTGCAAAGGAGAGTGCTCCTTTAATGGATTTGAACACTAAACTGATGAAGGAGCATTTATTGGCTTATCGGGACAAATCACATTTTTGAGCAGGCTCTTAGAATCAGAGCTCCTGTCTGTAATGGGATAAACAAAATGGCCTCGTCTCGAATGGGAGAGTGTGTGAATCCACCGTTGCCAATTGAAAATATATATTCCAAAAGAGATACCAAAAAGCATTGGCTCCTGCACATGGTTTTGTGAAAATTTGATTAAAATGATTGAGCCCTGTGCCTGCTGGCAAGTTAAGTCCCTCACTGGATGTTAACCCTTTGCTTACATACATCAAAGAAATAAACTGGGCTCTGTACAAAGTGCAACAAAACATCATTTTAAAATGAAAAATGTAGTCTTGTCTGGGAAAATGAGATTAAAATAGCCAAATAATGCATATCCAGGCTCATAATCTGAGCCAACACATCCAGAGCATTAAGTTTTAACACTATCTGCCTTCGGTGTTAGCTGAACTGTCTGAATATACAAAGTACCCAAAATAAAAACGCAATGAAATATTGAGATTTTATGGAGAAAAAAAAAGTTTAATAGCATTTTGTTCTGCCCTCTGGTGCTCCAGTGTTTCATCTGTGCACCAAATCAGTCTGCAAATTCAAATGAGGAGAGTCGATGTAGTGAGTACAAAAACGAAAATACCATCCCTCACCATCTGACAACATGGCAGCTATATTTAACAGCACAATCTAATATGCAACATCTTTGAGTTATCAAATCAGCTCGCCCAGATGAAGTGTATGAAAAACAGCATTGATTGGGGGGCCGACACAGTGCTCCGTCATTATCGACTGACCCTGCTGTCAGGAAACAACCTGACAAGCTATTCACTCCGGAAACACAAAGAACAAAACTGAATAATCCAGCCACCAAAAGGGTGGCGGTTTGAGATCATTCATGGGCGATTTTCATACAGATGGTACCAATGTAATTCAGATAGATAATATTCATCTAGATTCATATTCATGTGCAATCCAGTTGAACAATGGAGGGAAATGAATACAGTAACTTATATGTATTTCCTTGACTTTTTATTCAGTATGAAGTGCATTCTCTGCTTTTTCTATAAGAAAATAATGAATTCACACACATCAGATAAACAGAGTCCAGGATGGTCAGGCAGGCTTTGACCATTTCCATAGCAATTGAATAATATAAAGGGTTTTTTGAAAGATGGATAGAACCATAAAAAATCTCTTGCTCATTCACCCTGAAAGATGAACACCAACTGTGTCAGCCATGCAGCACATGAAATACTTTCCATTATTTTGATAAACACCAAAAACCCACCATAAATTGACTGAACGGGATTCTCACGTTGACTGGCGAGAGTGAGGCTCTAGGTAACATAGCCATGGTGTGAAATCTTATATAAAACATTATCTTTTTCATGAATAGATGTAGCCTGGTTCTAAGGAAGGCAAAATTTGTGGAAAATAAACTGGTGCAGAAATAATGTGATTCGAATAATGCTTTATGAAATCAAGAGGGCCGTATTAGAGAGGGGGGGTCTTCAGCACACAGCACAGCACACATACACAGCACACATACACATGTGT
>NTHP01000067.1:620235-635375 GCA_003416845.1 Oplegnathus fasciatus | reverse complement strand
TGTTCAACAATTGCATATTTACACATCCAGCAGTTACAGAGCAACATTAGCATTCCTTTGGGGTCATGTTTCTGGCCACCTGATGAATCTAAGTCCAATATTTATCTTCTTTTTTGGTCTCCACCAACTACTGAGGGAAATATCTGGCTCTATAGCTAAATTTGTTAAATCATGTGTGACAAGCTAATCACTAACTTTGTCATGAGGTGCCTGGCATGTGGCGTATAGTGGTTTTAAGACCTTTTTCGCTAAAAACAACTGCCTGCTGTGGGCCAGAAATGGCACTGATGAGAACGACGAGATTAACCGAAACAGGAGAGTTGCGGGCCCTAAAAACTAAAACAGTGAAGACACTAAAAAGTTTCATAGAGCTGAAGGAAACTGCACAATCGGATGATTAGTATCTGTAAGTAAATAATCGACATAAGCGACACCTTTCACATACATGGAGCCTATAATTTGATAGGCTATTAATTATAGCAGCTTTAAATACAATGTCTGAAGGGTGTATAAATCTAAAACTAAAACACTAAAAGTTTGATTAGTTCTCACAAGCCTTTTTCCTTGTCTTCCCATAAACTGTATTGTGGCCTGTTATTTGTTCAGCGGTGGCCAAGCTGCGTGCTCAGGGTTTGTTCAGGGTAATGAATAGCATGCTAGTGTGTAACCAACCACCAGGGAGGCTGTGACTTTGCTGTAGGGGGAACCCTGCTGCTCTCCCCCAATTAGAGCCACCCAGTCGCCCTGGCCACCTGCTGGTCCTCAGAGAAATCTCATGATTGCAGCAGCTTACTGCTAATCCAGTCCACTGAAGAGAGGACAGGAAGTTGGGCAGGCGGCACATACTGAAGCTAGCATGGTGAAGCCTGTTGTAGCAGACAAGAATGGTGATGTTCTCTCTCCATCTCCTCAGTTACCAAATTGCTAGGCGTGGACTGTAAGTTCACATAAGACACAGCATCGATGTCTAAGCACTTCATGTCTGTGCAGCTTTTCTTCACACAGTCATGAAATAAATAAGAAGCTCCAAAGATGCCTGTTTTCCATCTCTATATTGATCTGTTGCTATGCTACCACAGCGTGTTGCCCCTCTTTTCTCAGAGCAGAGAAGTCTTCACATTCATGGTTTGTGGGGCCTGATAACATGGCTAATGGGATCTCTGAGCACTCAAGAGCTGGACGCCATTCACCACCAGGAACCATTAGTAATGTTCTTTACATTAGAGGAGCAGAGGCTTTTTCAGGAAAGAGACATGATTTTATTTTTGAAGGGTTATTAGAGTGTTTTATTATTATTAGGATGACATGAGAAATAATAACAGGATAATGAAGTGTTGTTTATTAAGCAGCGATGATGTGAAGATGTGTTGAAGAGATTTCCGCTGACACCGACTTACTTGCATAAAAAGGTTTATTACAAAAAGCACAGCATCAAAACAAGCACCATGGATTGCCTGTGAGAGGATCTGGAGCCAAAAAGATCACTCTGTCTGAATGGCTTGGTCTGCACAGTTATATAGGGTAGTTGTTATTGAAAAGATGAGGTAAGCTATAGACCAAGACAGTCCCATTTATCAAAATCTAAGGGAGAAAATGACAGGAAGAACGAGAGGGACCGAGAGGCCCATTTCCTTATTAAATATGACCTTTCGACCTATACCACTAATTCAAACCATATGGAACACCAGATACCACAGAAGCACAAAATGTGAAGAATAGAGACCTTATTACCACTCAGAATACTACATTTACTGGTAACACTTATAGTTTATGATAAAGATAAATGACAGTTTTGCAAAATAAAACAGCAACGCGACACAAAATGCTCCAATTTAAAGGGTTACTTAAACATTTTGAGGAAATACACACGTTTATTTAAAGACTTGGATGAAAAGATAGATACCACCTGTCTGTACGTTAAGTATGGAGCTTAGCTTAAAAAAGATTAGATTTCTTGCAGAGAGTTAGATGAGAAGATCAATACCACTCTCTTGTGTGTGAGTATAGAGCTAGTGCTGGGAGGTAGTTAGCTTAGCTTAGCATAAAAGCTCAAAGCAGGGAAAACAGCTTGCCTGGCTCTGCACAAACCACTGGCGATAGCCGTTTCAGGTTGTCCGTCCCATTTTCGTGGACACGATATCTCAGGAACGCCTTGTGGGAATTTCTTCAAATTTGGCACAAACATCCACTTGGACCAAGGATGAACTGACTAGAATTTGGTGGTCAAAGGTCAAAGGTCATTGTAACCTCACAAAACACGTTTTTGACCATAACTCAAGAATTCATACTCTAATTATGACAAAATATCACACAAATGTCTAATAGGATAAAATAATCAAGTGATTACATTTTTTACCCAAAGGTCAAAGGTCAACCTCACTGTGACATCATAATGTCCTGGAATTATTTGTTGGTTTTGCTGATCTTGAGCTTCAGACAATTGTCGTTGCACTGTGTGACGAAGCTCTCTATCCATCCTCTGTACTCCTCTGTAAAAACAGTCTCTAAGTGAAGACAGCATGTTTCTCACTGGAAATTATTCACTGGAATCATACATATCAATATAGCGACTGGTTGGCTGAGGCATACAACCACGGAGCGGTAATTCTAGTTATGCTAAACTAAGCTAACTACCTCCCAGCTCTAGCTTTACTCTGCACAGACATGAAAGTGGTATCAATCTTCTCATCTAACTAATGCAAATTAACGCATTTCCCAAAATGCCAAACTATTCCTTCAAACTCTGAATAAAAAAACATATTTTTTTGTGTTAGCAACTTGAAGCAGTTAACTCACTCTGCTTTGTGAATAAAACAACTTAAGCAGTCTGATGCTTTAATTTAGCTTAGAGAACAAAAAAAGAATAAGTGTGGCTCCATCAGTCTGTCGGTCTCTGAACCTTGGGCAGATGGCTCTTTCTTAAACCACTGTACATGGTTAAGGGTAAAGAGGTCCATACTCAACATTTTATCAGCTTATGGTGTCAGTCTTTGGTGCGACAACTGCTCCCTCAGTTTAGGCTGGGGACCACATATCCTTGGATCCTTCACCTTTTAAATCCCCACCAATCCTTTCCACATCCACCTTGTTGTGCATATTTTTAATTCACATCATTATTATATATGTGACCTACTTTTTCCTTGAGAATGTGAGAACAACTACAGCGTCTGGGCCCTTGGTGTTGTAAGGGCTCCCAGTGTGAGTTACGACGGGTACCTAAGTGTGGAAAAAGAATTTATTTTAAATCTAAATCTGAACACAAACAAAATGTCAGCATATCTGTTTATTTTGGTTTTGTGGAAAAGATGACTAGAACTTGTTTTTACTAGTCCTGCCCTGCGTAGCGTGAGCAGTTATTTATAGTGTCTGATATCAATAAACAATGTAGGAACGACTTCAATGAGAATTAAACAATGCAACACCAGATGTCCTAAAGTATCAACGGGGCTCATCTGACGGACTGCATCCAAAACCGGCACAAATTTAACGAACGCTATTAACTGACATCAGGCACAGTGAGTGATGACAGACATAAACAAGAGGTAGATCCATGTTGTAATGTGGTAATGAATGAGCTGAAGTGAGCACTGCAGAATGATCGGAGTAATAATCAAAGTGACACACATGCAGGATGCATGTAATGGAAGACATGAATCACCAAGCAAACACGTGATGAAAGCACAAATACCTGAGAGCACTAACTTACAAACAACACCAAATCACTCTACTGTTAATGGACATTATTTACAAATGTAGAGAGAGCTGTAATAAAGCAAATTAAGTATTATGTGAAGCGGTGTGTGCTTAAATGGGGATGCAGCTATAGGCAGTGAAGGTAAGTCCTGAGCGAGAGGATGACACAAGACATGTTCTTTATCAGTCCAAAGGATGAGCCACTGTGTATTTTTTATTTCATTTTATTTCAGCTTGTGAATGATAATGTCATGCTGTGTGATACATTTCATTGTTTCTTTGGTAGAAAGTAGTTCCAGTTGAAACTGTTGATGGTGCAGCCTATGGATTATTCAGAGTAAGTGGAAAGAAACGCTGCTTCTGAGTGTTTCAAATGTAATTTTGCGATACACAAATTAAATTCTATTCACCTCTATTGTATTGGGGTGGCAGAAAAAATCTCAGAGACAAGTTATTTCAAAATCTTCGCACATTAAACCAATGATATTGGTAATCTGTCCCTTTAATTTACACACATTTATTCACAAGTACAGGTACACCTAATTAACAATACATCAAAGACAAAAGAAAGACCATTAATATTGACAAGGGAATAAATTGTGTAACTTTGGAAATTGTAGTTGCAGTGGCAAAAGATACTTTTGAGCAATTGATCACTGAGAAACAAGGTCAGACACACATTGTAACAGCCATTTGAAAATAGCTATTTGGGGCCAAAATCGACCAAACTCCTTCAGGGTCCATACAAGACACACAGAAATGCTGACTATTATTTCCATTTGCCTCTGCAGGCATGTCGCTTTGGTTCAATGGAAGTTCTGGCAGTGGTTGGGTGGTCAGCTGGAGCTCAGTCAATGCAGGTATCAGACAGGAGTTGCACACAAAGGTCCCAGGTAGCGATCTATTGTAATGAGGAATCTGGTTGACTCCTTTAGAGGCCATTTGACAAATGGGACTGGCACTGTCACTTATTTGTTAACTATATATCATTATCTCAAAGGCAGAACTTTTTTTTAGCTAGATTGAGGATAAGTTGTTGCACTCATATAGTTCATTGTAAAACACTGTTAATGACTAATTTGGAAAGTTAGAACTTGGACCAGTAAAATGATACCAAACTTCACACTGGTAAACAAAACAGCCTTACAGCCACTGATATCAATAAAACAACTATTGATCAGCAGTTTGTTATCTTGTTGCCAATATGTTAACTTCATATACTTGTTGACAAATTAATTAGTTTTAACATTTAAAGTAGAAAGAATTTAAAAAAAGGGCTTGATCTTGGCCTCTGCCACAGGTCTGACCTGATGTGTGTGTGGTATGTGTACGCATTTCTTAAGCCTTGCCTCCAGTGGATTTTAAGATGCTTCTGTTTGTTAAGTATAATGGTGCAGTTTCTTTTCTACCATAAACTTTAATGCAGAGGAAAGGTTCAGCTTGGTCATAGCGTCCTGTTTGCGTAGTGTTATTAGTTTGTTCCTGTCCCTGTCTTGATGTTAAGCCATAAACTTTGTTAATCTTTTACTGAGTAGAGACACTGGTCAATGATCAAAGGACCTGAGGATCTGCTGCAGGACTATATGAAAGAGTCTGGGATATCGTCTGGGTTCAGAGGTGGAGGTCTGTTTTCTTGATCAGGATTTCTTGCTGGTGTGGGAATCTGCTCTGCTCTCACACTCAGACCTGGTCCTACACTAATATGTGCCGACCACCACTCATTGTCCTCATTGTGGTCCACTGCATCAAGCTCATCTTCTCCGTCGAAATCATCTCATTTCTCACCCTCCTGTATCGGCCTTTGTCTGACACCACGTGGAAGTGGTTGATCCCATCATCTTATATGTCATTCACAGGCTAGTTGATAACCCTGCTTGTGTTGCCTTTTTAAGGGCTTCTCCAGATACATTACTGCTTTGGTAACATCCAACATAAAGCCTGCTAAACGTCATCATCATGATCAAGACACCACACAGGAATCATCTGACAACTGACCTTGAAAGAAAGAAATATATGTAAAATGTAGGTATTTTATGCTGCAGGAGAGATGTGGTAGGAATGCATGATTTTTTTTACCCTGACTAATTAATGTAAAGGAGAAACAGAGCAGAAGGCTACAGAACTGCAAATCTTTTAAGTGGAGTGATTTATGTATTTAGGTTACATGTCTACATTTCTCTCTGTAGGAGAGCTAAAGCGGTTTACTTGGAGCCAGGCACGTCAAACATGATAGTTTAAAGCTGCACTAATCAATATTTTATTATATCGCAATGTACTAAATTATTATCTATGGAGCTTTTTAGCATCTTTCAGCTCATTCTTTGCTCTTTTGGGACTCCCTCTCACTGTATCAGCGCCATTTCCAGCTTTTTTCAGTGAAAAATCTCAAACAACCAACTGTACACTACCTGCCTAACGTACAAACAGCAGACAGACAGAGTTAGAGACTAGCTAGTGAACATTGTGGAGCATTTAGCAGCCACAGAGCCAGATTTGTTGAGTTTTGTTATGAACTCTACCCATTCATAAAAATGGGCTGCATAAGAATAGCACATTATAAATTAATATCATAAATAATATGTAGATTCTAATATTTAGTGTACAGTAGTGATACTAAGCAATTGGTTTTAGCAACGTTTTTCTAGTTGCTTGGTTGATAGGTCAACCCTAGTCACGCCTTGTAACTAACAAATTAAATACACCCACCAAAACCTTTCAAATATAATGAGGACCTGTCACTGTACGTCATATGTCTTTGCATATAAACACAAACACATATTGTCCTTGCATATACTGTACACAGAGCCTAACCACAGCACACAACCAGCATGAGATCACCTTTCTCAATGGGAACAAAAAACAAATGTGAATATAAACATCCCCAGTCGCCTTTAGCAGACCAGGTACTGCCACATGGCAGAGGTGATTTTGACACTACAATTAGCTATCGCAAAAAAAGATGAATACAGATTCTTTCTTTGTTAATACATTTGCTTTTGTGGTTTTAGGCTACACTCTAACAACACTTACAGCTCTTAGGGACCCACCTCTGTAAGATTAAAAAAGCTTAATTTAAATCTGAGCTATGCCTAGATGAGTCGCAGTGGTACGCTTAGAGTTGTATTTTTTTAAATAGTTCACTATCTAAACAATACAGACTGTACTGTCAAACCAGGGTGCCATCCTGTTGAATACTAAGATTGTTTTAATTAACACACACCCCACATGTCACATGAAAGTCACAGACCCACACCAATTCATCACAGGTATACCTTGGCACACACCTCCCATCTCACTTATGTGCACGCCCACCTCACATGACACATGGGCTGCGTGTGCATGTGACATGCATGACATGAGGTGACTGTATTTTACTACTTTTGAAGACTCTGTGCATCGCTTAAGCCCCCAACTTTAACCTGAGCAGAGGTCTAATTAGTCCAGATAGGTGAAAACACCTGTGCAAGTATGCAGGGTCTCTAATGTACATGGGGGATAACAAAGAGCTGTACTGTGAATTATTACAAACTTAATGGTTTATGTTATGATGTGATAAGAAAATAAATATGATGGCCACACTTTCCACAATAAATGAACAGCAAGAGGGGAGTGGGAAGAGGACATTTATATTGTAACCAAAAGAGGGAAATGTGCAGGATGATGAGCCTTTACATTGTAGGTCATGTACGCATGGTGAAGGCCTGACTACTCAGGCGATAACTATATAGTGACAGATTTGGTGTAATTACATAACCTTATCACTTATAAATGACTTTGTTATGTCTGGTCAGCAAAGAGACCTATAATAGATGAGGTGCTGACACATGTGGAAAATAAATCTATTATTTATTCGGATGTGAATGCTATGAGTTCATGGTTATCATGGGAAATGGACACCTGCATATCCAGACCCACAGCTCTGTGAGGAAGAACACAAAAGGTTACGCTGGTGCTTGTAGATATACTGAGTGCATCCTGTGATGGTAAAATAGCAAAAAGCATTCCGATGTTCTTCTTCTCAGGTATGAATGAAAGGTCAAAGGTCGAAGCCATCCTGCAAACATAATGGAGATGGAGAACAGCTTGTGCTGTGTTTATGGTGCTTCCTCGAGTCTCCCAGTAAAAGAGGATCTTTAAGGCAATCCCTGAGTCACAGCGTGCCGGAGGTAATAAGCAAAGAGTTCTCACTGAAGTAAAGCAAACATCATCCCCTGCCTGCATCTCCACAGCATATGAGTTTCAAAATGTGCTACAGAAGATGGATATGAAACATATTGCCTTGCTGCAGAGGAGGGCAGCTAACTGAGAGCTTAGACCCTTTGAAATACACAGTGAATGGTTCCTCTGTTACAGTTACATGGTGGTGATGGCCCTTATTCATCTCAGAGGGACTGAAAACTTATTTTAAAACCTAAATAAAGGCCCATGTGTATCATTGAGATTAATGGTGTATTGAAAGGGTATCATTTCCCTCTGTCAGTAAAAAGGCTTATTAAAATCACAAAGCACAATGGCTGGAAGAAATTTCCCTCATGAGTTTCTAATTACAGTGTCAACACTCCCAACTTCGTTAGCAGCTCACATCCCTTGTCACAACACCACTCTCTGTAGTCACATCTCCACATGTCGTCTGCACATGAGCCGCTTTGCTGATGAGAGTTCTGCTTTAACCTTGAACTACCTGGGAATCCTCCCCGCCGTGCTCCATCTATTTTCTCTTTCAGTACAAACACTCCTTTCAGATCAAGCGGCGCACCGCGCAGTGACCCGCTCTCCAAACGCTCTCCTGGGACGTTAGACATGGTCTCCTGCTGGTGATTCAAACTGGTTGACACAGGGAGTATTTAGAGGGATGAGTCTGCTGCCTGCATGTGCACTCTGTCTTCTGCCCCCCTACCCACGCCCCCCCCCCTCGTTATCTTCTGTAAGTGTTATCCACCGGGGAGCCCTGCTGCCTCCTCCTGCTTCACATCTTACAACTGCCTTTGAAACACAAGTCTTTTCAGGGGAAACGGCCTATTTTGTTCTGTTTTGTGGTGACATTTTTCTGTGTGCGCAACTCTCAGGGGAGTAGCAGCTTCAGCTCAGTGTGTTGTGCCAAAAACTTTCTGATAGAGGTGGGTTTTCAAATCACAGGTGAGAACTAACGGCACTCTCTTTCTCTCCCTGTAACTCTTAAAACTCCCCTCTTTCTCTCCCTGTCACTCTCCACTCTGACCGTGTCTGTTTCAGTCTCACTTCTCTCCATTTCCCTGCAAGCTGTGTGTCACCGTGGCTGGCATTATTATTATTTAGACTGGCACATACACACACACACACACACACAACTCCGCTGGGACTCTGCTTCCATCTGACAAGTTAAACAACGTCTGGTCACCATCTGTAAAAAGTCAGGCCAACGCTTTGAATGAAAACCATGAAAAACTGCACTTCTGTAAAAAAAAAAAAAAAATACTTAATTGATTTATTTGGTGATAATGTGCAAAAGCGTGAACATGACATGAAGAGCGTCTAATTTATTTGACAGTACAAAGAAAGCTAATTAAACAGATAATGGGTTATTATCAGTGATACTTTCTTCTTCCAGCTGGGCTTTTTCTGTTCGTTTATAGACACGGACATGGATGAGAGGGACCATTGTGTCTCCGCTGAAGACAGTAATCCTGTTTGGAAGCAGCTCAGTTGTCAATCAGCACTTGTGTAACCTGATTTAATGAGATGTGCGCCCTGTGTGTTATAATACTTAATGTTGGTTAGTCTGGTGAATGCACATGCAGCTGCACGGACACAAACACAAACAAGCACACGGGCTGTCATGCACCGCACATGCAGCTACATGTGTGTGTGAATATCACTCATCTTGTGCCGTTCCCATGGTTCCCCTCTTTAAAAAGAAAATAATCTCCTGATTCAGAGAAGTGTTGACACTTGACATGGACTTCATTTGCTTCCTTGTATGGGTGCCCTGATGTAGGTTTCACAGTCACAACAAAGGGAGAGAATGAATGAATCAGAAAATATAGATCTTTAGTGTTTAGAGCAGATTGTGTGCTTATTTCACCGTATGTCACTCAGCTCACACACTGCAGCAACATGCATCTATAAATATATATACTTCACACGTTATAGCAGATGTGATAGTTCCTCCACATATGTATTGCACCACAGATGGACATCATCTATCTTTCATAAACGTGTTCCCAAGCCATCCGCCGCTCGCACACTGACATTTCAGTCCCACAAAGCACAGCACATTTTCACAATTTCAGCAAATTACTTAATTCACTCTGCAAATGGTGGGAGTCATTTCAAAGACACACAGAAAGAGTAGGGAACAAATAGGGAGAGAATCAGTGCACATCAGAAGTAATTGTTCCTTGTTACTGTGAATTTTTTGTCAACGAAATCATGAGCGAGAGAAAACATTATGCACCGAGATTTCTTCTCCCTCTCGTTCTCTCTTATATGACAGCAGAAGTACCACTCGTTCTTCTGAGGATATTATTGAGCTCACTCTTGCACAAAGCTTTATTCCTCAGAAGCATATTAATTGGGGATATTTGCATAAGTGGAGTTGCTAGTAATACAAGAATAGCTGAGAGATACCATTGTGTAATTTTTTTTTATCAGCTTCCTTTGACAGTGAAGCATATCATTCTGTTAACACGATCAGTCCTGTGGCAACGCCTGTGCATGCAAGTTCCAACTCGAGCATACTGTGTGATTATTTTACTGTTCCCCCAATCACATGCGGTAATAATTAAAAAGAGGAAAATCAATTCAGTACAGCTCATTGTTTTGATCTGTATTAATCAAAGAGTAAGCTCTCTAAATAAATGATGCCTTCTGAATTTCCTGGCAAGTATTCCTGCTGGCGCCCTGCTGTGCATATTTGTTGACTGAGCCAAACATGTTCAGAGACCAACTGAAGCCGCTTTTCTCAAACCAGGTGGGGAAAACCATGTTTTGTAGGTATGGGATGACTTTATAAGTGGATATTTTATGTATTTATGTGGCATTTCTTGGTGTCATCAATATAGATGTATGTATGTATGTATTATTTAAGCTGCAGCCTGCTTGGTGTAAAGTCAGCAGAAAACTGGCAGGTGGTCATACTGAATCAACACTGCCTTACCTGCAACATCATCATCCTGAAGCGTTGTGGACACTGCATGTCGATTCCAGGCTGATTCCAGCATTTTTAGACTCAGGAAATTAAAATGTGACTACTTTAAGAAAAAATTTCACTTCCTGGCACTTTTGAAACAGCATTTAGACCATAATGCTGGGAAATAAAACAGTCGTGCATTATTTTACAGGTCCATAATTTCCTAATAATTTTGTAGGAAGTTTCCTGGAAAGAAATACTGGATGTAATCCTGGATGTATTAAGTATAAGTAAAATGGAGACAAAGTTCTAAGACAGTTCTTTTAGAGTTTTATAATGTTGATTTTAAATGCAAATTTAAACACGTGCAAATGCTCAATTTAAATAAAAAAGCGTAAAATAGAACTCAGTAGCTAAATGAATGATATATGAGAAATCCAAATAATAAAAGATGTTTAGATTTTTTGGGGGTGTGGGAGTGAGGGACGGATTCATGACTTTCAACGTCACCGCTATCATCCATTCTCTGAAATGCACACGCAGTGATTAAATTGGATCAATCTTTTCATGTGACTCAGTTGACTACAGAAGCACTTTCCTATGAGAAAAGAATTGATATTTAAGTGTAAATTCATAGTTGTCCGGAAAGAACTGTAGGGGGAAATAGAGACAGTTTTTGATTGGTACACTTCAAATTGATGAATTTCAGTTAATTGCTGGTATAACCAGAGAGTCTTTCGGTCATTGCAGAGCAGGTCAGCTGAACATGTGTTAAATGTTTAACATTTTAAACAAATATTAAAAATGTCTACAGGCAAGCATGCAATTCAATATATGGAGACCAAAGATTCCAATAGTAAAGCAATAATTAATGAATATTTATATTTACTTGGATTTAAATGGAGCATCTTTTTTCTGCTTAGAAATTAAACTATTAATTAACTAAACTCTAATAGCCAACATCCTATTATTAGGCAGTTACAGTCCTGTAAAATAAAGCCTGTTCCTGTAGAGGCTGAAATTCATCACACTGTGAGTTTACCTTTAATTTTGGTGTCAAGTGTTAGAAAATGTCAATTATTTGCTGTGAAGTGTTGGTCTCCTGTCCCTGACTAATAACTGGAAAGTTAAAACTGTGTGAACAGTGATGGCCCTGAGCTGTGTTGTTTCTATAATAAAGACCCTGCAACCCTGGATTCATCCAGAAATCTGAAGCTTTAATCTACCCGTTTCTTGATATTGATGTACTGCCTTGATTCTCTGCATCTGCACAGTATACATTAGAAATGATCATGGGCAATGTGTGAAGCATGCCGGCCTTACATTTGCATGAGCTCGGGCTATCGCTACCGCTTAAGGTTACATGACAAAGAATATCCTCTAGTGGTGAAGTGAGGGTGTGGGAGGACGACCGTGGACTCATCTTCCTCAACAGAAATCAGCGTTGTGCGCTCAGAGTCAACATATACAGTAACCTGCCCGCTGGCTCTGAGGGAACGTAGCAGCGGTCAGTGAGGTCAGATTTCCATTCTCGCAATGATTACAATGGAGCAGAACTCACAGGCAGACATCAGGTTTTCCTGCTGTGTCGATATTCACCCACGAGCCTGGAAGAAACAACCTTGTTACAGGGCTGCTTTGACAAACCAACTTTAATTATTCACAAAGAATAAAACTTACAGTGTGGAGACTGTCCAACTTAGAATTAGCAAATCAATCAGTCTAAAACTACTTTGCTCAAGGATAAACATTCTGTTTTGAAGTCACTATTTGCTCGAGTACTGCATTTACATCCAAATTTATGGACTTGTACTTGTATGTCAATGTCATGTCACTTCATACTGCTACTCCACTACATTTCAGAGGGAAATATTGTACTTTTTACTCCACTACATTTATCTGACAGCAATAGCTACTTCTTATTTTACAAATTAAGATTTTACACAGAAAAATCACATAAGATTTGTACAGATTAAACTACCCAACTGTATATAAAATAGTTAAAATTAGCTCCACAACAACCAACAGCAAGAATAAAACACATTAATGCATCAGTATTAATAATCTAATAATATAACAGTGTGATATTCACAGGGGGCATTTAATGAGTACTTTTTGATGCTTTAAGAGCATTTTGCTGACAATAATTAAACACTTTTTAAGTAACATTTTCAATCCAGGACTTTCCCTTGCAACAGTTTATTTGTACAGCGTGGTATTGCTACTTTCACAAAAGTAAATGAGCTGAATACTCCCTCCACCACTGGTTTTTAAAGACTATTTGGCTGTGTGTCACCATAGTCTTTGCCAAGCTGTGTCAGTATGACTTGAAATTGTTCCTATATTTCTCACTGTGGATTCAAAGACTCGTGTCTCTGTGTTCTTAATGATGAAGATGATGCAGATACAAACTCATTTCTGTGCTGCGGTAGAGAAGAAAAACTCCCTCATACATACACAAGCTACAAGAACACCAGATGGGAGGGAATTTCTCATTATGACACTGAGAAGTGCCAAGAGAGTATGATAAGAAGGCAAATTAATTGGACAATCACATCTCCAAAGATGTCTTTTAAGACCATGACTTTGTTCCACTCATCTCACACTCACCTACACACACACACACACACACACACACACACAATGATCTTGTCTGAATAACACATCAGAGAATGAGTCTCCTGTCTGTAAAAAATAACCAGATTGACCAACAGGGGGAGCTACAGCATTTGTTTACTTACTAGCTGGTCCTCTTTGACTGCTGAAGTGCCTGCATCATATTGATCATGAGGCATCAAGTGAAACATAATGTTTAATAGTGTTCTAGTATAAACGTGGCCACTGCATCATATCATCATATTTGTTCATATTTGATTTTATGAATTAAAGGTCACCTGCTATATATTTTATCCTGTAATGCTGTTGTTTATTCCATACCTCAGTTTCCAAGCGTCTTTATATTAAGAACCATCCAAAGTAGATTTAAATTACACCACTGAACCCACCACTGAAGATTCACGATGCTGACCTCCAAAGTAAAATTAAACCATTTCTCAGATTTTGTTATTTCCCCTAGAAAGCCTTTAAGGATTCCCATTGGTCCCTGGTAATATTTTGAGAAGTACTGTTACTTCAATTTCCTCATGAAGGGAAAAAAAAGGGTTTCAGGCTGTAAGAGGTTAAAAACCAGAGAGACAAAGCACTTAAGGTGCTGGGATGTGGGACAGGAGGAGAGGATTTACTGGAGTAAAGGAGGTTTCACTCAACTGATATCACTGATGAAAGGTTTGGTGTTCCTATTTGGAGAAAAGTTGCTTTTAACGGGTGTTCCATATGGTTTACGTTAAGGGTACAGGTTGAAAGGTCACATTCCATAGGAAAGTGGGCCTCTCGGTCCCTCTCGTTCTTCCTGTTTCCTGTTTGTCTTCCTGGGATTGTTTTGGTCTATAGCTTACCTCATCTTTGCAATAACAACTACCCTATATAACTGGGCAGACAAAGCTGTTCCGACAGAGATCCATATTGGCTTCGGATCCTCTCACAGGCAATCCATGGTGCTTGTTTTGATGCTGTGCTTTTTGTATCAAGGAAATTGAATCGAACGCAACTGGATTTTTGGTTTTGTCTGTGAAGACGTTTCACCTCTCATCCAAGAGGCTTCATCAGTTCGTGCACATTTGACCAGGCTAGACTGGTCCAACTAGCTGGTGTGGAGATCTGGGTATTTAACCTCTTAGGAGGCGGTCACAAGGCCAATGATGTCATTGGGTCGTTAGTGCTCCATTTGCCAACGATAGTCGTTAGAGTGACGGTCGTTGGGGATGGTGAAACGATGGTTTCGACTTCGTTAGTGCTCTATTGTGTTATAACGACAGTCGTTGGAGTCACCTGAGGCCATTTGTGAACGGCTGTTGTTCTTAGAGGCTAAGTTGTTGAATCTCCTGGGAAGAGATGAAAGGGCAGCATTGTAAATTGGAGATAGGTGGTGTCGCAGACCTCCTCCTCTGTTTAGCGATGGTTTTTCTATTTTGGTATAGATGGTGTTGTTTATGAAGCAGCGATGATGTGAAGATGTGTTGAAGAGATTTCCGCTGACACCGACTTACTTGCATAAAAAGGTTTATTACAAAAAGCACAGCATCAAAACAAGCACCATGGATTGCCTGTGAGAGGATCCGAAGCCAAAAAGATCACTCTGTCTAAATGGCTGTGTCTGCCCAGTTATATAGGGTAGTTGTTATTGAAAAGATGAGGTAAGCTATAGACCAAAACAAGTCCATTTATCAAAATCTGAGGGAGAGAATGACAGGAAGAACGAGAGGGACCGAGAGGCCCACTT
>NTHP01000067.1:578428-618773 GCA_003416845.1 Oplegnathus fasciatus | reverse complement strand
TTTGTCTTGTTTTTGTTCCTCAACCACTTTGTTGGTTTTCTTTCTGGAACTAGCTGCAGTTTTTACAAAGGTCCAACTGGGATAACCACAAGTTTTGAGGGCACCCCTCAGGCGCTTGTGCTCTTCCCCTTGGGCCTGCGAGCTTTTGGGTACATTATCAGCTCTGTGTTGTAGGGTTCTGATGACACCCAGTTTGTGTTCCAAGGGGTGGTGTGAGTCAAAAAGGAGGTACTGGTCTGTGTGTGTGGGTTTCCTGTATACCCCAATGTGGAGGCTCCAGTCCTTTTTCATATGGACGTCATATCTTCCCTTATCTGCTGGAAGAATTGCACAATTCTTCCAGCAGATAAGGGAAGATGCACCAAACCTTTCATCAGTGATATCAGTTGAGTGAAACCTCCTTTACTCCAGTAAATCCTCTCCTCCTGTCCCACAGGAGCATCATCTGTCAGGATATAACCTCAGCCTTTAAAAGAAAAACATCTTAATCACAGCAACAGTTTGTAGTGTCTGCTGGGAGGGATGCAGAAAGCACATTTTATATAATCATGACGGATTCAATCAAAAGGAAACCAAACATTCTGCTACGACAAAGTGGTGACTAGTTTTTATTAGTCAGCCACAGAATTATAACAAACATCTTTAGTAGAAGTCATAGGCTGAGGTCAGGTTTTTTGCAGATAAACTACATCACTGCATGTGGTTTTGGTTTTTTTATGTATCGTATATAATTCTTTATTTCCTGTATCTTTACCTGCTCTCTCTTTTGTGCTGCTATAACACNTCATTTCCCTCCCAGGGATCAGTGAAATCTTCTCTTATTTAGCTTGATATTGTAAATAACAAACATTTTGCTGGAAAAGAATGAGCTATTAAAGTTTTCTTAAAATGGTCACATTGCACTCTGTATGACTAAATAAGAAAAGTCCTTGCTGGAGAGAGCATATTTTCTAAATTCTTCATCTCTTATCTATTGAGTATGTTGCAGCACTCATGTAGCCTAAATAATGACTTTCATGTCCTCAAATCTCTGGAAATAGTCATCTTCTTGTCTCAGCAGCCTGGACTTTTAAATTGCTTTTCAAGAGTTAAATTTCAGGCCCGCTGAACGAGCAAATCATATGTGACACTATAAAAAGATCCCTAAATCACAACCTGGATAATGGAGGACAAAAGGTCTGTGTGGATCTGATCTCCTTCATCTGCAGAGTGTGAACACATTGTTGCACTCTTGCCACGCTGACTCATAGACCGGGGGCTCAAGGTTGCCATTCCCATATGAAATCAAGTCAGTACACCCACTGGCCCTGATAGACAGCAGCCATCTATAAAAACAATCAGATCTGCGGGTGTATCGGTCCAGGCCACAGGGGTCAGCTCCAGGTAACTTCAATGACAGGAAGAAAACTATCCATTAGGACTCCTCCACCTCCTCCATCAAAAACCAATATCTTGACACAAGATGAGAACATAAGGGGTTCTGTAATTACAGCCTCAGGCTCCAGTCCCCACGGCCACAGGATAAACGGTATAGTGTATGACTGTGACTCTGTGGACCATCTGCTCACACATCCACTCTGTCATTTTCACATTTTATAACCAACAGTAGACTCTTAATTTCATGATTTATGTTCACTATTAACCTTTCTGCTTATCCAGGACATCTATGGAAATCATGTGCCATGCTTCAGTTTGATGCACAACCCCTTGTTTGTGTTATTTGATATTTATAACATTTTAATATTAATATTTTATTTTATTTTATATTATTTTTTGCATGTTCAGGTCCCATGCTGGATTGAATCGATGTCTTGTTTTGGTTTTCTTCTTTTTTTGTTTTGTGAATGTTTGGACAAAAAAATGTTACGTGTCTGTCATAAATGACGGAATTAGATCAAAACAATATATTAATCATAATTGTGATGATCTCAAATTGTTTGACTGGTCACACTTCACTGATAAAGAGTGTGAAACGAAATAATTTTGAGTTGTTAACGATATTATTACACTGTTGAAGGGAGCTGTTTCTTCTTTTCATCATCTCCTTTTTGTGAAAATCTGTACATTAATGTGGCCATATTATGCCTGTCCTAGCTTCATGTTGTGTGTGTAATACTGTTAAACATTTAATAAGAATAGCTGAAAAAAAAAGAAAAATGTTTCCACTTAAAAGACAGATAGCCAAATTTATATTCAAATATATACACTCCCCTCCAAAAGTATTGGAACAGTGAGGCCAATNAATTGGCCTCACTGTTCCAATACTTTTGGAGGGGAGTGTATATTATATTTATTGATTGATTGGTATCTTTTATTTTGAACATGTAAATAAAAAGAAAAAAATAGATTTAAAAAACCTAAAAAAAAGATCTCAATAAACAAACTGTCATAAGCAACACAAAGTAAATATTGTTCAAAAAGGAGTAGGATGAAGATTAACTTATTTATTCCTAGACCTTCTCAACTACTCAACAATTAATCCATATATACAATATTATAAACAAATCAATTCAAATCTTATATTAGTCTCTATATTCAATATATATATAGGACCTGGTTTTCAGATTTATTTATAATATCTGAGAATAGTCACTCAGGAACCTTTTTGAGCGGAACTCAGATTGTGTGTCCCGTTTTCAGGAGGTCGACGGAACTTTTGTCCGCCACTATTTACCATCCGTGTGGAAAACAACCATCTCAGTTGGAGCTGAAGGGAGATTTAACACGTGTGTTATGTTTTACCTGTCAGTACTGTGATGTTTACACGTGTTTCTCTTTACTGACATCCTCTCATGATTGTCAGCGGCAGAGAGAAACATTAAAAGCCGCTTCAGGCAGCAGCTATGAGGCTAACTTGACTAGCAGGGACGTTAGCTTATTAGCTAACAGCTCCAGTTTTTCCAGTAACTTTCTGATCATGTTTGGACTTTTAACGCCCTGGAAATGTACTCGTTATGTTAAAGTGCTCTTCAAAGCATTTAAGCAGACAAACAGACATGGATGTTTTTCACTCAGCTGTCAGTCTGATGAGGATATCCGCAGATTTATTTCAGTGAACACAGAGATAGCTGGAGAGCAGAGTCTGACCCCAGAGGTCAAACTGAGACTGTTCACACCAAACTGCAGATTCTGGAGAGAAAGACCAGAGCTCTGGCCTTTTGGTGACCCGTACTGGGCCATATACTGGCCAGGAGGACAGGCACTCTCAAGGTAATAAACAGCAGACACTGTTTCATGTGTGGGAGTTGTAAAGTCTAATCTAGTGCCCCCCCCTTTCTCTGTCTCAGGTATCTCTTGGATAACCCTGCAGTCTGTCGGGGGAAGACAGTTCTGGATCTGGGCTGCGGCTGCGGGGCCTCATCCATCGCTGCAAAACTTTGTGGTGCTGCTCATGTGGTTGCTAATGACATTGACACTGGTATGCATCTATTATTTATTTTGACTCTTCATCTGCTGTGTTAGATATTGCTTCACTGCCAAATATTTTAGAGACAAATCAATAAATACAGAGTCATGCTCAAAACCCCAAAAGTATTCTAAGATTGCTTCGGCCCAGTTTTCACAACTCAGTTTCAATGTGCGAAACTCTTAATGTGTCAAATTGAGTGTCTGTTATTGTGTAATAGTTATTGTGTAATATCTTAATTTACATGTAAATTAAGATAGGATAAACATTTATTGACCCCCAGCAGCACAATGACAGCAAAAAGTAAGTACAGATAAGTATGGAGGTAAAAGAATAAATAACAGAGGCATATAAAAACTAGAATAAAAAAAGAATACAAAATAGTAAGTATACACAAGCATTTGGAGGCAAAGATTACAAGGTAAAGTGACAGTGGTGTGATTAATAGCAGTAGAATCAACATGTCCATGTAAACAGCAAACACCAGACTAATATATGATATGATTAAGTAATAATGGTTTGTCTGTATTAATATAGAGATGTAATAGAAGTGTAACGTAAAATGTGAAGCAGGTCTATGTAATGTAAACATGATATAGTATAATATAATACAATGATATAGCACGAGATATGAGATATAGTAAATATGGTGAAGTTAAGTGATACAGTATAACATTATAGTATAGTGCAGCAATATAACATAGTATGAAGTACAGCAGTGTAACATACGGTAGTATAGTTATATTATAACATAGTATAAGGTATAGTACAGCAATATAACATAAACAGAATATAATAGACTATCAAATATAATATGCAATAGTGTAGTGTAATATATAAGAAATATATTAACAAATGAAGCAAGTGTATAATCAGTCCAGCAGAGAGACAACAGGGTGAGGTGAGTGTCTCGAGTGAACCAGACACTTTGAAAAAAGTGGCTCTATGAGTGTTGTGTGGTGTCGTAGACTGTGGTCACCACTGCTGTTGTACAGTCTGATGGCAGCAGGTACAAATGAGCGTCTGAAGTGCTCCGTTTTGCACCTGGGTGGGATGATCCGGTGGCTGAATGAGCTGCCCATCTGCCACAGCTTGTCGCACAGGGGTGAGAGGGGTTGTCCAGGATGGCTTTGATCTTGTTCTTCATCCTCCTCTCCGCCACTGACTCCAGACTGTCCAGTTCCAGCCCAACCACAGAGCTGGCCTTCCTCAACAGCCCTGATGCCACCACCCCAGTACACCACAGCAAAGAACAGTGCACCGGAAAACTTTTGGAGGTGGCAGGAAACCAGAGTTGAAGGGAAATTCTGCGGTGTAGAGAGTGAAGAGGAATGGCGCCAGAACAGTTCCTTAAGGTGCGCTGGTGTCACTGATCATAACCTCAGAGGCACAGCCATCCACTCTGACATAGCCAGCCAGTGAGGTAGTCCAATATCCAGGATGAACAGTGTCGGGTTGCAGATGCACCTTAGAAGGCAGGGCTGGATGGTGTTGAAAGCACTAGAGAAGTCGAAGAACATGACTTTGACAGTGCTTCCCTGCTTCTCAAGGGTCAGGAAGATGATGGCATCCTCCACTCCGATGTTCGGCTGGTAAGCAAACTGCAGCGGGTCCAGGAAATCAGTTAACAGGATCCTCAGATGGCGCAGGACCAGCCTCTCAAATGTCTTCATGACATGTGACGTGAGTGCCACAGGTCTATAGTCATTGAGAGCGCTGGGATGTCCTTTCTTTGGCACTGGAACAGTGCAGGAGGTCTTGCATAGTTTAGGCAGAGAATTGTTAAAGTGCAGAGAATTATTAATGTCCAGTAGTGGTTGACATGTCATGGAGGGTGAAGGGGGTTGTGATGCAACTCCCTCCAGTGACATGTAGGTGTTTGGAGGAGGAGAGCTGGAGGGTGAGTAGCTGTCCTTTAAAGTCATGGTTGAACTGAGAGAGCGGGAGGTGGCCACGTCCATGATGGTTCCCATTGAGGGGAGGAGAGCAGAGTCCACAGCAGAGGTGTGAATGGGGGCAGATGATGGTTGGGGACCCAGACACACTATCTGAACACACAGGGCTGGGGGTTGTGTTGAACCTATTGAAGAATAGGTTCAGCTCAATAGCTACTTCTAGGTCCCCCTGAACTCCAGAGACAGGCTGTGGTTTGTGGTTTACATAATGTTATATACTTTCCAGCATTATTGTATTACAGTAAGCCAAATGTATTTGAGATGATTACTGTAGACGACTACTGTAAACGTGAAAAAAGTGTAAATATCTAATGTTGGATGTCTTGAATAACAACAAACTGTTGTGGTAGACACAGAGCAGAAACATTTAACATTTAACTGCAGTGAAGTGCAGTCACAGCCATCATGTTGTCTTGTGTAAATGTAGGATTTACTGTAAAGTCAGACATAGTTACAGTAATACAGCATAATTCAATAAATAACGTGAATACTGACTTCTGTCAAAATTACATGTCTTCTTGTTGCTGTTTGTAAAATCTTAAGGAAGCGATCCCTTATAGAAACTATTTTATTTAACAATGCTGCAATGATTCAGATTTAACATATACAATGTGTGGATGCTTTGACAAACATAAAAGTCATAAGCTTTGTTTTAAAAGAACTGAGTTGGATCAGATCTCAAATTTTCTGGGAGTTTGTTCCAGATATGTAGTGCATAAAAACTGAATGCTGCTTCTCCAGGTTTAGTTTTGACTCTGGGGACGGTCAGCAGACCTGTCCCAGACCATCTGAGAGGTCTGGACAGTTCATAACGGAGCAGATGTGTAATTACCAATCAACACAAAATAGTCCCTGTCCTCCAAATAGGATTCAAACCAGTTTAGCACTGTGCCAGGAAGTCTCACCCAGCTTTCCAGGGGGGTTAGACTGGTGGTAGAGGGCCACTGATAAACTCTTCAGGATTCAAGGAGCTGAGTGTGTTCAAGATAATCTTTTATTCATCTCCCAGATGAGAATTTCGGGTGTTACAGCAACACAAAGACAAAAATAAGTACAGATAAATGGAGAAACTTAAAGGAAAAAAATAAAGTATTTAAAATAAAAATATGAATAGAAAAAGTTCAGAATAAGATATATAGTAAAGTATAGTATGATAGTATAATATATAATGAATAATAATAATAATAATATAGGAAGTATATTAAAATATATAGTAACATACAATATATATGATATGTATTTATGTGCAGTATTTGCAGATCGAGTGAATCAGATTGAAACTGTTGTCAAAATGTATCTAAAGCATTTGTAAAATGCTGTATTATGACCATACGTAGAGTCGGGTCAGCTGGTTTTAGAAGGTAAAGTACTGAATACGCCTCTTTGTGTTACAGTTGCAGCCGTTGCGACCCGCATGAACTGTGAGCTGAACGGCCTGGAGCCGCCTGTTTGTTTCACTGACAACATGATTGGTTCACAGCCTGAGGGCTTTGACCTGATCCTCCTGGGTGACATGTTCTATGATGAGGCCCTCGCCACCAGCCTTCACAGCTGGCTGGACCGCTGCATCAAAAGCCACGGCACCAAAGTCCTGATCGGAGATCCTGGAAGAGCCCAATTTGAGGAACACGGCATCCGACGGCTCCTGCATCAGCTGGCTCAGTTTGAGCTGCCCGAGTCTGTCAGAGAGGAGAACTACGGTCTGACCTGCAGCAGTGTTTGGAGCTACCACCCTGAACTCTGAGGACCGGAGAGGATCTTCTGTGCTGTCTGAATGTGATAAATATGTCACGTGTACTCACTTGCAAAGGACTGTGGGAGGTGTCATGTGATTACTTTGTAAATATTTCGCACTCTCAGGGTTCATCAGTTTTCACTTGTTGCCTTACCTATGGTGAGAATGCCAACAACTATCTCCTGATATATTTTTAATACCCAGGATGCACATAGACAATATGACAAAGCAAAGTCTTTATATGTATGTTTCTTTTCCTGTACTGTTGATGAACATACAGAATTTAACAACATTTTCTCTGTTTCTTGAATTTTTATTTAACTTCAGCAAAGTGCAGTGTCCAAAGTCTCCAATTTTTTTACATTGAGATTATTTGGCGCAAAGTAATGCAATGAGTATTCAGATATTTTACTTGAGTAAAAGTAGCAATATTACAGTGTAAAAAATACTCAAGTAAAAATCCTGCATTTCAAGTCTAACTTAAGTTAAAGTACAGAAGTAGCTAATTTGAATTACTTTGCTGCTGAGTAGCTTAACCTATAATAATATATCATAATTTATTAGTTGATTTATATTTTGTATTAACAATTTGAATCTGAATAAATCAAATAATTGTAGTGGAGTAAAAGTACAATATTTGCCTCCAATATGTATATATAAAAGTATAACGTAGCATAAAATGGAAATACTCAACATAAGCCCAACATCTCTTACTTACAAAAAACAAAACAAAGTCTAGGAATTAGTAGACAATTTGGAGTCCCAAAATGTTTCATATTAAATGCACAACTATGTAATTATGAAATAAAAAAATCATATAATTAAACTCTATTTTGTTTGATTTGTTCAATACTGACTCTGCTTATTTGAGTGGGTGTGTTTGTGTGACACTCACACAAACACAAAAATGCTGCTTTCTGATTTTTCAACACAAATCGTAACTCTGCAACAGTCTTTATTATGCATTATCTCTGAATTAATTGATTAATTTCCATTATGATTGATCACGCTGAATCTTATATAACGTAACCTTGTAGATAGACGTGGTCTCATCCCAGAAGATGGCGTGGGAGCAAACCAGATAAGGATGTTTACTGGAGGAAGCAACCTTGACCAGAGGGAAGACCGTTCCAAGGTATAAAAGGAGTGAACAGCCTCTCATCTGCGTGCACATTGTGAACTTGCCTTTGTCTTGTGTATCATACTCTGAGCATTGATACAGTGTGACAAAAAGAGATTCTTGTCTCGGTCCTCATTGTCATCGTCTCATCTGTTAGTGGAACTGAAACCACTGGGGCTGTAAAGTCCTCTTCAACAGAGAGCAACAGTGTAGTGACAAATAGCGCAATGGGAAATCTGCAATCTGAAAAGAAACCGCAGTTACAAACAAAATGAGTAGCATTTTCTGAAAAGCATTTTCTTAAAAGCATTATGCTTGCGTTACCACTGTGGCAGTAATATAAAATGTCATTACTTTTTCATGACTTTCCATAACCACAACTGTTACTCATTACTGGTCTATTGATGTTGTTTTTCAGCTCAGAAAAAAAAACATCTTAAGGGACAGACAGTCTGGTTTTAGTATACAGCTGGTTAGAGAAAAACAAGCAAATGCATTCTTAGTTGGAGCCAGTGTAAACTGAGTAAAGACATTTGTCTTTTGTTCTGTGTTATAAATCAATAAGTGAATCCGTCTTTACAGTTATTTTTTCATCTGGTTAAAATCAGTTCACAGCAAAAAACAATATGTAGCAAGAATGGCTTTAAATGGGTATTAAGATATGTAATGATAATCAATAACTGGTACAAAAGATGAAGTGGAGTGATTGCACTCAACTCTGGCTATCAGAAATAATCAGTGTTTATACTAAATAACCAAATTTAACTTGTGTTAAATTCACCTCGGGGCACCACCCATGAAAAAGGGAAAATTAGCCAATTAATTAATTTAGCCTCAATCTAAAGGATGCTATGAAGTTCTCGACTCATGTGGTGTGACCATAATACTTCTCACTTCTTCCTCTCAAAGTGAGAGGATGCCAGCCTTCAGCACATTCGGTGCGGCTCGGGAGGTTTAGCTGATTTCCGGGTGGGCCCAGTTGAGTTCTGGGAGTTGAGTTCAATCAGTTTCTTTGTCCTTTGGTTCCCTGTATGAGTCCTTGATGAAGTCCAGGGATCATCCTGAGCCTGATATACTGGCCCTTAAAAGGGGTCGGGGCCATGCACGACCTTGTAAATTGACCCGTTGCCACTTAACTTTCAATTAGTGTCCTCTTTGAGCCCTGGCAGGGTCTGTTTTGTGACCCAGAGGCCATGTGAAACAGGAAGTCCAGGAGAAGTTCATCAGTCCTTCTGTGAAAGATGTAAAATCATTCTTCATCATCACGCTAATGACCTGGAAATACAAGAATGAAAGAAGTATCACTATGTGCATGTGCTAGTTGGTAGATAACTCCTGTTGGGGCTGTACCGAAAAGTTTGAATTTATTCAGATTCAAAGCTGATGTTGGCAATCAATTTAGATTTAGGAACGGCAAACTTCACCAGACAAGTCTTCTGACAGCGGGTCAATATTTGAGCTGAATCTGAGAATGTGTGCATAGGGTTTTACTAGAGGAGTGAAACCCTTCAGCAAATCCACCCAGCTAATATTATATAGTCATTTCTGATTAATGCAGACTCCTTGAGATGTCCTGCATTGTGATAAAGGCAGTTCATACACGGAGTTATCCATTAAAACAAGTTTCAAATAGACTGCTGTGGTAATTCAACCAAATAACTTGTGTGATAATCATGTTTTTTCCTTATGATCATGTTTTTCCTATATGACCATGTTTTTGCTAATATGAAAATGCTTTTGCTTATCTGATTATGCTTTTTGAATAGACATGTCTTATGTATCCCCCGTTATATTCACCATGTTTTAGTTGTTGTGAAACTGAATATAAGTGAACTCATTGTAAAGGAGTTTGGCCTGGTGGGGGGTTGATGCCTCTTTCTGTGTAAGCGTTATAACAATATATCTGCACAACAAAGGAATATGTGTGTAGGAGCTTAAGGAGTAGGGGCATGTGACGGATGTGTGCGATGTTGTGATGTATAATGGGTAAGAGAAGAACAATGTGTCTTAAGACAATAAACAGTCATGACCAAGTGAAGATAGGTCATATAACATCTTGAGAGAGATCATGCGCATCTTGTTGTTTGTAACAGTCAATGTGTGCATTATCTCAAAGGTCTATAAGAATTGAGGAGAAACTGTCTTTCTTCAGTCATATCGGTGTACTGCTGATGATGGCTCTTGCTTGCAGGCAATAAAAGATCTTCTGAGAGGTTGAATATTGTGTCATCGGGTATTTGAGTACCAACTCTCATCTGCACTAGACAGGCACTGACTTTTCAGTTGCCACCACACTCAGAATATAAATGACATCAGAGTGGTTTGGGCCCATAAGAGGAGGTGGAGCTGAAGGGAGAGGGACAGAACTACTGCTGCTCTCTCATTAGCTTAGCTTAGCATTTACCCGTGTTGTCTGGACCAAATCTCATGGCTCTTTAAAACAAAAAATAATTGCTGTGTCCTGAAAAGCTGCGATTTGTGGTTCGTATGTGTCATGTAGAAACCATGTGACTGTCACTAGAGGTCACTGTATCTGATGTTTAACTGAGGTTTAAGGCCATAATTTGACTCATATCTACCATATCATATCATTTTAATATTTCTGAAAGGCCACTTATGAAGGAAATTCATGAGTATTTGGCCCCATAATAAATCATAATATACAGTTCCACAAATTCAAAAAGGGAACATTTTCAAAATTCAATTTAGTAACAAATGTTCAATCATGTTGTTCAACAAAAATGTGATATTGTGTAATTATAGATTTTCATACAGTTGTTGTTTATTAAGCAGCGATGATGTGAAGATGTGTTGAAGAGATTTCCGCTAACACCGCTGACACCGGCAGAGAGAGACTAATTGGTTGTCTGACAAACTGAAGGGGGAATTAGTCGATGCACTACCACAGGTTTAGAATCATCAAAGAGGGATTGTGGTTTGGATCTGTAGTCAAAGCTTTAAAAGGTAAAAATGTTTCTAATGTCGGCTAATATATTTTACTGATTGTTGATAACGGATGTAGATTGTGAGGAGACAGAATTTTAAGTTTTATTTTGGAATGAAATTAATTTGTAATGAATGTATATCCTATCATCATTAACTGATATGTGATATTGATAATGCTATTAGCAGTTGTTCATACTAATATTGACAATCAAACCTAAGAGCAGCTCATAAATAATCATCTGTTGATGAATGTCCACGCAGCAGATTTGCTGACTTTCTTGAGCTATTACTGAAAATATAAACTTAGAAAATTAACTTAAAAAACTAAAATTTTACTTTACCAGTGAGGGAATAAGATCACACACACAGACAGTCCTCCTCCCACAGCCAAGCAGTAAGTGACAGAACAACAGCCCCAGCCTGACTTTGGGTCAAACAGGAGGAAACAGGAGGGATTAGTACAAGGCACAGGAATACTTGCAAAGCCACTAAACAGGTCTGTTATTTGTCTAGAACATCACAAAAGAGCATCCAGCATCACACCGCAATCACTGGATGAGGCCTAAGATAGATAGATAGATAGATAGATAGTTTCAGTGAGCAACCTCTCTTTCTCTCAAAGCATACTTATACAGTTTGCACCTGAACTTTGATATATAGTGAGTATGCTTCAGACAGTCCCTAATGAATATATTTGTGGGAGTATGTCAAGACATCCGGTCACACAGACTCTAAAACTGTTGTTGGGTTAAACAAAGTTGAAAACTGTCATTGTATTTTTGCCAACACCCGTGTAATGTTGTGCAGTGGTAGGCAAGTAAAACCTAGTGAGGTGCAAATAGTGCAAGTTTAAATGCAAGTACGCTGTAAAGTTGTAGAGCAGTTATGGATTATATAATTTAAAGATGTTGAAAGGCGTACAGGGTAAAAGTGTTTGTATTATTCTTTGTCTGTTAGTGGCGAGTGTGAGGTTTCATCTCCCAACACCCCGTCCTGACACAGAGGGGACTGGTTGTACAAAGAGATGGCAACTGGCAGGAAGGACTTCCTGTAGCGGTTCTTGTCACAGCGGAGCTGGATCAGTCTGCGACTGAAAGTGCTCCGCTGTTTGACCGGGAGACATTTGAGATGAACCATAATTGAACTTTTGTCTCTAGTGCAGGGTCAAACTTCACACCGTATTGCTCACAGCAGGCACCCTGTGGTTTTGACGGACGCTCTGTGGTTTCTGAACCTGACTGACGCTCTGCACCTTTCAAAGGAAACGGTTTAGATGAGACCATTTAAATGTCATGTTCTTACATTTTTTGTGAATTGATGGAAACTTTGCAAGAATTCTAGGAACTGTGATGTGTGACGCAAACAAAGAAGTACCCAATGGTTTGTTGATTGTTATGATGTTTAACCATATATGGATTTTGACATGGAAGAAGCTGGAAGGCTGATGATATAAAAAGGGGAGCCAAGGAAGGCTCAGCGCTCTTTTTCACCGTTTTGCTTTCTGGCCTCTTGGGCCTTTGGGCCCCTTTTTGGTCATTTTTAGCCCGGCCTTTTGACCTCTTTTGGCCTTTTTTGTTTTTTGGGGGTTTTTGACCTTTTGAACCTGTTTAGACCTTTACAATTTTGCCTATCTTGTTCATTTTGATTTTTGTATTACTCTTTTTACAACTTGTTACCATATATTCTTTTTGATAAAACTAAAATAAATTAATTTATTGTAAATGTATTTTGTACATTCCAAACAAAGTTCCTGTGTTGCTTGTCTCTGAGATCATCCTATTCTTGTTATTCCTTAAGGTAAGAAGACATCGCTCCTTTGAGATAAACCCACAAAAAAAAAAAATTCGGCCCTGAATTTGTCTTAGGTCTTAGGTCGTAGAACAGCCGTCACTCAGTGCTATATCCGCATTGGGTGGGGGTATCGGTTATAACATCTCGGAACCTTTACACACCCAACTACTGCAGAGGTGCATAAAGTAAATAAAAGAGGCAACAGAATGGTCCCTTGCGATGTTCCTGTGCTGCTCATCACCGTGTCAGACATGCAGTTCTGCAGCCTCCCATACTGCAGTCTGTCTGTCTGTCAGGTAGTCAGTAATCCAGGAGACTGTGGAGGCGTCCTTCGGCATCCCGTGAAGCTTCTCACTCTGCAGCTGGGCCTGGATTGTGTTGAAGGCACTTGAGAAGTCAAAATAACATAATGTGGGTGTAGGGTGGGTGTGTTGTGGGCTCTGTCTGTTTTTTCTCCTCCTTAAACCCCGTGATGTGTTTCATCCCTGACTACACCTCTCTTAAATTGTTTTGCTCAGGCTTGTTTTCCAGACAGATGAACTGACAGATTATGTAATGGTTGTTAAGTAGGTCTCTATTTACCTGAGTGAACTGATGCTGTAACTCATGGTGTTTCACTGCGGATGCTGATCCGCACTCTGCTGTCATCAGCATCACCTGAGCATAACCCTGTCCAGGTTTTATTGTTATTGCTCCTTACTGTTTATGGGGTTTTAGAAACATTGTTAGCTTGTTAGCACATACTTCCCAGCATGCATTGTTGCGTGGGTTTTTATGCATGTGTCTCAGAAATCAAAATTAAAACAATGCAAATTGTGAGGGAGATAAGTATGTATTTCAACCACTCCTATGCTACATATAACCACTGTTACCTTGTAGCAGGTATAGTAAATATTACTGAACCTTTTCCAGTTATGGCTGCTGGCAAAACAACAAAAGTTGTTGCAGATAATTCAGGAGATATCACACTGAACAGTCCCTCAAAGACAACACAATTGGGAAAAGGCCCATTAAAACTGGAAATCCAAAGTGCACACAATGCACAGATATGAGTTACTTACACTTGAAGGAAATGAAGTGAAAATTCAGAGCATATGACAGTGTAAAATAATGAGTTACTCTAACTTGGAGTGATTTAACAGAAGTGAAAATTCGAATTTGGACAAACTCAAAAGCATAACTTAAGAAATTAAGTTAAATTGTCTGACTCAAAATTAGTTTGTTGCCTTGAAATGTTGAGCTTTCTCATTTGTTTTGTCACTAGTGGGGTGAAAGGTCTCCAGGGTTCCCCAAATGTGTGGTTGCAAGGAGCCAAAAATTGTTAGTATGGCTCCTGAATATGGATGTCTTGATCTTTTTCTGACAGCTCACATGTTTGAATATGACTTGGATCTCTGTATTAGTGATGAAGAAAACTTGTACTTCTAGTCAATCTTCACTTTGATGAATAAAAGAATAAAACAAAAAAGGTTACTTGTGTATATGGTTTTATTCAACACAAATCTGAGAAGCCTTCAGTATAGAGACATGGGTACGCTCTCCACCAAAAACATAAATCTATCTCCAGCCCAGACAGATCAGAATTTACATATTTTTCAGTTTGGAGTTTCATGCTCAATAACTGAGGTCAAGAAAGTCAGTAAAGCACTCCCACGGGACTCCTGCACTCACATCTCAGCACAAATCGTCTTTATTTTGAGTTGGCCGAAACCCCCCACCCTGGATTCAAACTTTTTGAGACACTCCCCTCTGGCAGGAGGCTGCGGTCCATCAGGACCAAAACCTCACACCATAAGAACAGTTTCTTTTCGACTGTCCTCATCAACAAGGCCCAGGACCCGGGCAGGACCCTGACACGGGTGCCCACATCAGAGGCCCCCTCCCCCCACACCACAGTGACGAGCGCCTTGTGCTGTCACACCTCAAAAACATCAAAGACCCACTCCTGGACCCCCTGGAGTTCGCCTACAGAGCCAACAGGCCAACAATTCATTCAGACGATCAGCCAATCTTTGCTTTCAACTTTAAAGGGAGGCAAATTGATAGTCCAGTGGCATGTTCTGCTGTAGTAAGAGCAACATAGTTTTGCACCACCACCAGGTTATACGCTGATTCAGTATCTTGATAACCTATTACTCACTGCTGAGACGCATGAACTGTGTGAAAAAGCCTCACTGATGCAGTTGCAACTCTGTGGACACAAAGCCTCATTGTCGATGCTACAATGGTGCAAACAGAAAGTGCAGTACTTGGAATTTTTGTTGTCAAAAGGTCAACAGGTGCTGACCGTGTCTCCCTGATACAGGAAGTACCTCTACCTGAAACTCCTAAGGCCATGATGAGTTTCCTTGGCCTCATTAACTATTGTAGACAGTGGATTCCTGACTGTTCCTATCATGTCAAAATCTTAAGACAAGCTTGTCTTAAAGACTCTCCTCAGACTGTTGTGTGGTCCACAGATGTGATGGATTCTTTCGCAGCCTTAAAGGCAGCATTGTGCAGTGCTCCTGCGTCGGGTTTGCCAGACTACAACCTCCCTTTTCATCTGTATGTCTTTGAAGATGTACGCACATCTTCTGCTGTGTTAGCACACAAACACGGGGGAGGGTATGGGCCTACTGCATATCTGTCTGAGATGCTCCCTGTTGTGGTGAAGGGCATGCCTGTGTGCTTAAGGGCTTTGGCTGCATGTGCAATGATGGTGTAGGATGCTAATTTAAAAAAAGGAAAAATGAGTATGAAAAAACATTGACAGCCACTGCAGGTCTGACAATCTCCACCTCCTCAACATCTAATCTGGCACAGCTATTACATAAATTGTTGCACACATATTCTTCCAAATGTACCCAAGTGACTCTGTGTACCAGTGTGGTTACTCTGTGTGTGAACTACTACTACCCTACTCCCTCAAAAAGAGCAAAGCAGCCAGAACCCAGCCCTTCTGCTGAAGCGTCCATTCTGTCCACTCTTCTGGAGATGAAATCGGCACTCAATGTCATGAATACCAGAATTAATTCTCTGGAAAACAACGCGCTTTCNTCTGCTTGCAATGTAAACAACCCGGGCCCATCCTGTTCAACCTTTGACATGGTTCAAGCTGCCCCGCTTCCTGCTGACGTCACACCCCACAGGACCCTGGGAACTGCAGTCCCAGCACCAACCATGGGTTCTCGGTTCCTGTCCCCTGCCACAGCAATTCCCGATTCCCTTAGGAATCAGATTCTAGCAGGTACTCTATTTTGTTTTTTGTTTTTTTATTCTGCAAAATAAAAAAAAAATTAAAAATTAAAAATTAAAAATAAATAAATAAATAAATAAAAAATTAAATTAAAAAAAAAGTGTGTATTTGCCATAAGATCTATTTGTTTTAATTACGGTTAGGGTACAGTGTTTATCTGCAAATAACTGTTCTGCTAATGTTACTAATTAAGATTCTGGAAGCTTATATGGAAATAGTGTATTTATATTAAAATAAATAAATAAATAAATGTATTATTTAAAGAAGAAAAAAAAAAAAGAAAAAAAAATGTTTACTTTGCTCTCATTTTGACAGGCCATGACGTAAATCTGGTTAAGATTCTGTTATGCGGTTCCGCATCTGCTGACAAAAGATTAGTGGACTGTGGGGATTTTTCTGTAGTGCTCAAAGATAGCGACCCCAGACTGTCAGAAACTTTAACTCTGGCAGAATTCAACGTCGCCTTCGGCGTCTTTAGAGATTCTATATGCGAAGTTTATCCGCAACGCAGGGAGGAGCTTGACACCTACCTGGCCATAATCTCAGACCTTGCNGTTGCTTGCTTGCTATGGGGCAGTAGATGGACCAGGAAACAAATTGTGGTGTTTTGCGACAACGCTGCTACAGTAGAAATAATCAATAAAGGCCGCTCAAAGATACCAATCATAAATAGTCTCATGCGACGTTTAACTTGGTCATGCGTCCTAAATAACTTCACTCTGCAAGCTACTTTCATTCCTGGTCATGAAAATTCTGTAGCTGATGCTCTCTCTCGCTTTAAATTTCAGGAGTTCAAAACCATGTGTCCCCAGGCCAAGCCCGCCAGCACGCCATGCCCTCCATTCAATCTGATGACTCTCGATTAAGCAGGTCCAAGCCCCTGAAAGATNGGGGAGTGATGAGGTCGGAGCCTAGACGCCAAACTCTAACTATGGTCTGTCGCTGTAATAAACATTTCAAACGTGAGTTGTCTGACTGAACTTAGCTTATGCTGCTGAATTGATAGCACTTATGAGAGCTTGCACAATAATGGCTGGAAAAAAATTTAACTATTTATATTGATGCGCACTAGGCATTTGGCATAGCGTATGATTTTGGTAAACTTTGGACATTAAGAGGTTTTATATCTGCTGATGGCAAACTAATTTCTCAAAGTTCTTTGGTGACTGACCTCCTACATGCAGTAACATTACCGTCAAAACTTGCTATTGTTAAAGCCAAAGCTCACTGCACTTCAGGCTTGAGGAAAAGCTCAAGCTGACATTAGCTATTGGCACTCTAAAGGTGTCCAGACTCCCTCAGATAGTTTGCTACATTGTTCAAAAGGCAGGTTAGTTTTACCTCAGTGTATTTTGCCTATTCTTGTCCGCCATTTCCATGGTGTTTCTCATGTTGGACAAAGGGGGGTAATAGGGCTCGGAACAGCATTTTTGTATTTCAAAGGTTTCGGCAACAGTGAAGTTTATTTTGTCATCATGTCTAACCTATGCTAGAGCAAATATAACAAGACAACCAGTGTCACATGACTCTCTCTTTTGTAGATAGATTTCACACACATGGCTCAAAGAGGGCAGTTGAAATGTTTGTTAGTAATAGTGGATCAATTTACCAAATGAGATGAAGCTTTTCCATGCTCAAGAGAAAATGCTAGAACAGTAGTGAAGATCCTGGTTAAAGAAATGATTCCAAGATATGGAATACCGACCATGATAAATAGTGATAAAGGCACTCCATTTAGATCACAAGCAACTCAACAACTATGTAAATATCTCACCGTTGAATGGAAATTCCACATTCCCTACCATCCTCAGCCATCTGGCATAGTGGAAAGAATGAATAGAACTATTAAAGACAAACTGACCAAAGCTATGATCAGTACAGGCAAATCTTGGGTAGAAATGATACCTGCTGTCCTAGTTGAAATAAGAACCACTCCAAATGCCACTACTAAAATATTTCATTTGCATGCACACTTTGAACTGATAAACGTTACTGTGAACACCTGTGGGTCTTGAAATCAGTCTATTCTGTCTGTCTGTTCCATCACTCCAAAGTCTCAAAAGTCAACTTTTTGAGCAGTTGCGAGTGCGTAGGGAAGGTCGAGCTCACGCTCGTCACAGCCCCGTGCTCGCGGAACCGCGGATACTGTTATGTGCGCTCATATCAGGTACATGTGCGGGTTTTGAGACTAATTAAACGCCATAGTTTTGATTCAGAGTGTGCAGGGAGCGGACGGTCTGTTGTCAGTGTGTTTGTGTTTGTGAGAGAGTGAGCGAGGCAAGGAGGGGCTGAGCGAATTCATGCGTTGCGCACAATGAAATAAGATTTAACCCATATTAAATACTGAAAAAAAATAGAAAATCAATATGTGGCGGTCAATGTTGGTATTACAAATAAATCAATGTATGTATGTAAACACTGTGTTTCCATCATATTCAGCCAAAATCTACATAGTTTTAAGCTATGCAGCTGCTATTAGCTTGTAGCAGCAAAGACGGTGACAGGTTAACCTGCACTGGACGTGTGTGCAGTTTGATCAATTGACATCAAACACAGCCCCGTGATGACAGCCTTGCCTGATTTCTTCACAGCCATTGAATAAAAGCCAGATTTTAGAAAAATGCTTGACCAGCAGTGGTTTGACTCTTGCAAACTAGAGCCAATCAAAATGCGGGACATCATCTCAATATGTGGGACTGGGAAAAGTGACCCTGCAGGCAGCAGGGTTATGGATCACTTTTTCCATCAATTTGGCTCATCTGGTGCATCCCCATCTCACTGATAGAGAAGCGGTTGAGCTCGATGGCGGTGACCTTTAACAACATCCCAAAATTTGAATGGGCTTTGGACCGGAAAATTTTAGTGTTTTTTAAAGGCGCCCATGATTGAACCCTCTCTAAATTTTAGACCAAGATGGGGTAAGGGTGAGGTCTGAGCCAGCAAAAATAAATAGACTCTCTGTCTTTTCTTTCCATGCGCTTAGCCGCCATGACCGCTGCTTTAGGCTTTGTCAATAAAATCAAGGGGTATTTTCCCCACGGTTTCAGCTCTGAGGCCAGATTGAAGTACGTAGGCCCCTACTCATCGCCTCAGTCTTAGGGCATGGAGCACATGACGATGGCCGGAAAGAGGGAATTTGAGGCTTGGTACGAGACAGTGAGCGGGGGTACTTTTGATTTTCAGAAGGAGGCTCTATGATATTGTCAAAACGACATTGACATTCTCGTCGAGGGTTGTACGCTATTCAGGAAAGGGTATATTGAAGACGGGGTGGACCCTTTCAGCTGTACCACCATCGCTTCGGCGTGCATGAAAGTGTTTGTCACCAATTTCCTACCTCCTCAAAGCCTGGCGATACCGTCCCCCGACGATTACAATTCAAAACATATTCAAATGCTGGCATCCAGTGGCTAGAGTGGGTGTTGACCACCCAAGGCATCGACATTCAACAGGGGCAAAAAATAGCTGGGGCGTTACTTTGTAGACGACTACACCGAGATTAATGGTGAAAAGTACATGTGGATATCTCCAGGTTTTACCACGGTTGTCCTTTTTGTTTTCGACCTCGTGACCCCTGTCCTCTGACGAGTACCACCTTTGAACAGTTCCCATGGTCTGTGAGGAGAAATTACTGAGGTTACAGTCTGAACACGGGGTCAAAGTGATCGTCGTGAGAGAGCAGGGGTTGAAGAAATTTCTCCAGGGATATAACCTCCCTCAACCTCTGTCACCCTGCGATGCTGTATGGTGGTAGGACGTGCGCCGCGAGGTTGAGACACATGGCAGCGCCCAATGAAACTGTACAGTATGTCAACGTGACCTCCCTGTATGCCTAGTCAGCTGCAGCTTTCCTTACCCTCTAGGATACCCCAAAATAATTTATATAGATTTCCAAGACCCTCAAAGCTATTTTGGGTTAATCAGGGCCGTTGTCCAACCACCTCTGGAGCTATATTTTCCCGTTTTACCTTACAGAATGGCTGCGGGTAAGGCCTTGGAGATGGGTTATCGGCCAAGATCACGGATCACTGAGGCCACGGATCAAAAAAGCAGGGAAAAGTACATCGGGGACTATTATGCCCATCAGGGCATTTTGTTGGACGCCGATAAAATGAAAGCAAACCCGACAAAAAGCCAAGTGTCTAAATTGTGTCTCAACAGCTTTTGGGGAAGGTTTGTGCAGAGAAGTAATCTGACCCAAACCAAACTAGTCACCGAGCCTGAAGAATTTATCGACCTTATGTTTTCAGCAAAATATAAAGTCGAGTACTGCTCCTTCCTCAACAGTCAGTGTATGTTTTGGTCATTCGATTTTCCTTTCAGAAACAGGTATTAAAAAACAAAAAACGAGTGGTTATTTGATTTTTGTTTGAAATTACAGAATTTAAAATTGAAATACAAGGCGTTTTTATTTTTCATGGTCGAAATTTTATGATTTTCATTTTCTATTTCGAATAACAAAAATTAAAATCACTAGATCATCACTATATTTCATATGCTGAGACCCCTTTGTCCCCCCAGTCCTACGCCCCTGGTGCCCAGTGGCAAAGCATCCTGCTAGCACCTTAAGCTAGCATTGAAGGCTAGTGTAGTTAAGTCTAGCATGTCAGGACTGGACGCTGAGCCGTGTGAGCCATTGTTGAAACGGTCAAACTCTCAGTCAGGTGCAATATTCAAATAAGTATTTGAATATTCATGGACTAGATATTACAGAGGGGGTGATAGAGTGAGAGTTATGTGATGTGTGTGTTTATGTGTGTGTGTGTGTGTGTGTGTATGTGTGTAAGGGGGTAGGTTAGGGTAGTGTCACACTGTAGATTCAGCACACCATTCAGAGGACAACAGTAGCCAAGAGTCATGGTTAGCAGTGGAGTGTGAAGATAGATGCCTCTTCTTCTCCTCTGGTTTCACAATAAGGGTAAGGCCCTTTTTTTTATTCTACTCGTCTACTCCTAACTGTAGACCAGATGTTGCTCAGACCATCATATTAAATATATATATTTACATGTTGACACATTGATTGTAGCAGTATGTTTGTGAGAAGAGACGCTGGAGAGACAGAGACACACCAAGAGGAACTGAGCATTGCAAATTAATTTGATGTGAGAATTAAAAGGTTCTCTCAAGTTCTTATTTTGTCCTCAACCCTTTGATCGTGATCTTGGAGATGATTAGACTGTACAAATGCTTTCATTATACAGTGTTTGTTTGATGTGCCATGCTTTCCTTTAGATACTCTGCAGATCTATGGGTTCATCAGTACAGGACTCCTTATAGATAACATGAAACACACAAGTTTGTGGCTTGCAACAGTGTGATGCTTGTAACTTTTCTGACTACTTTGGGAGTTTGATTATCAGAAGCTGCTTGATTTATCATAACAATGAATGTTTAACATAATAAAGTGATGATATTTCCATCAAAGTAGTTTAAACTCTAGTTTATATAAACACTAAAATCATCGTTCTTTCAAGCTTTTCAACAGGATAAAGCAGATTTTTGAGACTATTTGTGATACATTCTGATTAACAAGAATGTTAACATTAACATTAACAAGTATGTTTGTTTATGTGCCAATTTTTGCACATTTTGTTTCAAAAAGTGATACATTTTGTACAATTCTTGGCTTCCATCTTAACATCAGCTGTTTAGTACCTGGTCATCTCTTGGGAATTCCAAATGAAGTGCGTTGTCTCTGTCAGACAACGCAGCCTCAGTGTTGCTGATGGGAATCATTCATGAAGAATGATAATGCAGACAATCTGTGCCATCAGATGACTCTGAAACAGCCTCATTCAACAGCCAAGCTTCCTACATGCCAAAGTCGCACACACGATCTTGCATGGAAATAAGTCATGTAATATCACAGAACTTGATTTGATAATTAAATGCTGAGTTTTTGACTTTACTTTTACAGCCATTAGTGTTGTTATACTGTTATGCACCCTCCAGTTCTTTATTGCTATTGTTTTATTTCTGCTTCTGTGCAGTTGATGCCGTCTCTGCTGTCACAGGAAACAGCCTCTAGATGGGGAAGTTTTGGTGTGGTGGTAAACAAGGAGACTTTCTGAATTGCTCTACAAAGCAAATCATTGTTGTTCATTTTCTTTTTAGGTCAGCTGTTTGTGGTCGTTGTAGGTGCCAGTGTTTCTCAGGAGCCGGAGCGGCAGGAATAACATCCTGCCAAAAGCCAACTTTGCACCATGATTGTCCCAGAGTCACAAGATGAACAACTGCCTCCAAGTGGCAGAGGCACCTGCCAACAATACAGATCCAACCAGCCCTCATCTCAGCACTCTGGAGGTCCACAACATTTTAGCTCTAATGGGAATATTTCACCAGCCAACACCGGTCTCCATTATGAGCCACAGGAGTACACTGAGACAGACTTTCTGCTCCCAAATAAACTCTACGGTAGGTCAACGCTCAGTGGATCCATGAGAGCAAAGGGTGCCAGTGTCTCCAGTGCACCTGCTGAAACAGTCTGCTCCATGGTGCTTCAGATCCTGGTGCCATTTCTGCTGGCCGGGCTCGGGACAGTCTCTGCTGGGATGCTGCTTGATGTGGTTCAGGTGAGGAGACAAAAGAAAACCGAGCAGCTCAAAGAAGTGGTTTAGAGTTTAGATGATCTCCTAAGTGAGGTCATCATTTCTTGTCTTTCCAAATGCTAAATAAAGGAGATCATGTATAAAAAACATTCTCATTTTGAAGAGATGAAGAGATTTGAAACAGGAGCAGAGGGAAGAAAAGGGAAGAGGAGAGAGGGATGAAATCAAACTATGGACAAGACAAGACAGCAGAAGATCGTTGAAGAAACAAAAAGAGTTGATGTAGGAGAGTTAGCAAAACTGTAGATGTTGCAGAGACAGAGGGAAAGGAGGACTGACCTTTTGTTGGTGCAGGATGGGATTCTGCTGTACTGAGATCAGTTAGGGAACCATAAAATAAACCAAAACTAATTTGAATGTCAAAGTTCGTGTGTTTTCTTTAAGTAAACGTCACCTTGTCTGTCTCTGTCTTGTTTACGACTGTATTTTGCACTGTGTGTTTTCATGGCAGAACTGGGACGTGTTCCAGGAAGTCACGGAGATCTTCATCCTGGTCCCTGCAGTATTAGGCATGAAGGGGAACCTGGAAATGACTCTGGCCTCTAGACTCTCCACTGCTGTGAGTGTGTGCGTGTCAACACACACATACACACAGATACATACAGACATGTGCATGCAAGCCAACGATTTAATCCAGTCACACGCATACCATGATGTACACGTCTTGTCAGTAAAGTATTTATAGTATAAACACAGTTACAAAGAAATCCTTTGAGGCAGCAGTGAGGTGTGTTTACATACATTATAAAAGAACTTTTAAAACAATACAGTGAAATTTAAAAAAAGGACAGAGGTGGACGACAGAGTTGGAGTGAAAGTGAACAATATATAAATTAATTGACAGGGTAACTAAAAACTCTTTCTCAGAATTATGTTCTTGCCTTCTTGCATCATGGGTTTTCTGTCCTCGTGTGAAACTCCTCACAGACCTGTGAAGACCACAGCAGCACATCAACTTGCAGTACAAAATCCTGCAGGACAAATCAATGCTAACAATAGTCCAACAATTCACATAATCTGAAGTGATGTTTTTCTGGCAAAGGAGAGAGTATAATCATCAATAAAGGATTATCTTTTTTTTTTATTCTTCTGTGCTATAGAGCTCTAGGTTGTCCCAGATCAATAAAAAAAACACATCAGTGAGCCACACTGACATTTGTGACATGTTCTGGCATTACGATGAAAATGGGAACTGTAGTTTATCTTGAGTCCCAACAAATGTGCCATTTATTCCTATTGGAGCCACATTTGCTAAAAGCTACAGTGACCAGCGGTTTTAAGAAATTCTTTAAAAATGAATCCTTATATTCGTACCCAGTTTTTAAAGATTAACATCTTCAGTAGGAACCAATGGGCTTCGGGCTGAGTGCCACAGACAGAGGAAGTTAGAAAGTATTGAGAGACCGACTAACACTTTGGTTTTTTAATTTTATTTTATAAAATTTCTTGACTGTAAGAAAAAATATAGAATAACACTAGCATGTTTTTCTACGTCTACATTACACTGCTATACAGTAATAAGCAATTAGATTTGTTAATTTGTCAATTTATGTTATCAATTGTTTACTTTATGGTTTAATTTGCACTTTAGATGTTTGTATGCTTGTCCAATATAAAATTTACAGTTTCTGGTTTTATTCAAATCATTATGTGAAATTTTTGTCAGTCTAAGATTAGTTTTGTGTTTTCTTTGAATATCTGACATACATATACTCATAATGTATAGAGTAGAATTTACACAATTTTTTAATAATTCATTTTTGGCTCTAGTATTTGTTTCTATTTAGATTTACTTGTTAAGTTGGATTTAATTGGAAGAGTACAGTACATCAAAATTATTGGTGCCACTGCACAGATAGATATGCTGTATTTTTGTTGAAATATTCAAGAAAACACATCTCAATTAAAATCTGTTCAAAGTTCATTCTTGTCTTTGGAAACACTCTCACCTCAGGATCCATTTAGTAGCTGTTCTGAAGCTTTCAATCATATCACATGATCTTCATCAGCATTATTAGATGTTTACTGTTTTCATTTTTAATGAGTTAATATATTTGATGTTATCAGGTGAATGCAGGAAAAATGGAACCCGCCAGAGAAAAGTGGATGTTGATTGTTGGGAACTTGGCACTCAAGCAGGTACATTATCTTCATTTGAGAAAAACTTTGTGACTAACTATGTGGATTTTATCTTCCAATGAAGCATTTCTGTATTACCTGTTTATCTGCATCATTTTACTGCAGTCTCTCTCATTTCACAGCTACAAGCCACCGTGCTTGGCCTGTTAGCCTCTCTGATGGCGATGGTGTTGGGCTGGATGGCAGAAGGAAAGTTGCCCTTTCATCACGTAGTGCTCCTGTGTTCAACCAGTGTTTCTACTGCCTTCATGGCTTCACTGCTGCAAGGTAACAACACAACCTACTGTCACTTTGAACCACCATCCCTGACCTTTCCTTGAGTGTAAAAAGATTTGACAGGTGCGTCATACACCTACACACATCACCATTACATCTATCAGTTTCTCCCTCTCTGCTTCACCCATGACCTCAGCAATCTTCACTAAGTTTAATTAGCTTTAACACATGAATTATATATTTACATATGCTGACCCCAGTGTTTCTGTGAAATCCATTCTCTTTCACCCTTCCTCTGTTTTGGCCCAGCTTCTTACATCCCATCATTCTTCACTGCTGTTTCTGTACAAGGCTACAACCAATTATTCATCTTTTAAGCCCCCTTAAAGTTATTCTATCCTAAATACATGGAAAAAACACACTTGTGTGTTGTGAGCTGCTCTCCATGATAGAAATTATTCTAGAAATGGGACAGAGGGACTGTGACAACACGTGTAGTGGTTGCTGAAATATCAGCTTGCCTAATACAGGTGAGGATAGGTAATTAATATACCAAAGACACAATATCTTGCAGTCCAACTGCCTTTAATATTATTACACAAGCGTATGCATATGGGTTTCCTGTGCTCTGCAGCAAGAGGAAGCCCCGAGCAGTTTCAACAGCTTTATTCATAGTAATACCTTAAAAAGTGTTATGTGGACATTTGTCACGTAGCTACACAGTTTCCTGGAAAACTTTTTCCACTAACAGATAATCAATTACTACTTAATTTATGATGCCATGTCTGTCTACTAGACAACTTCCTGCTTTCTGCACTTTATCTGAACTTTATCTGATTTTCGACATTCAACTAAGTAAAAATACAACTTCTACATCTAGCAAGTGCATGCTCAGTGCTTCTTCTCTTCGCTTTCACTTCCTCTTGGTATTTTCCGCTGCATGTCAGCAAAGGTCACTCCAAAAACACATATTTTGTTATTGTATAAGCATAATTAAGACAAAATAACACTTCTAATATCAGAATTTCCCCCACAGGCTCATCTTACATCAATACTGCGTGGGGTTTATCATTTTAGGTTGCAGAATGTCTTCTGATCAACCTGTAAGTTGAGTTTTGGCATGGACTGATTATGATAACTCAGTGCCAAAGAGGCAGAGGTGCAGCTAGGAATTATGGGTTGCATGCACAAGAGGTCCTTCTGGGCTCCCCTTTACTTTCCTTTTTGCCCCAACATCTCCTTTATTTTATATATAATCAAAATTGAGGAGCAATTATACCTAAATAAAGCATTTGGGGCCATTCTAGATCCATTCAGGTTGAAATTAAGTGTATCATTTCATCCCCTGTCACCTCATAGATGAAGAACTTTACCTTGTCTTTGACCCTCTCTAGGCATTATTATGGTGGGAGTGATCATTGGCTCCAAGCGGATGGGAATCAATCCTGACAACGTGGCCACACCCATGGCGGCCAGCTTTGGGGATCTCATCACTCTTGCCTTGCTGGCCTGCTTCAGTCAGTGGTTCTACTCCTTCATAGGTAAAGANGCTGCAAGGTAACAACACAACCTACTGTCACTTTGAACCACCATCCCTGACCTTTCCTTGAGTGTAAAAAGATTTGACAGGTGCGTCATACACCTACACACATCACCATTACATCTATCAGTTTCTCCCTCTCTGCTTCACCCATGACCTCAGCAATCTTCACTAAGTTTAATTAGCTTTAACACATGAATTATATATTTACCCATTTTCGCAGCAAAGACTCCCAAATACATGGAAAAAAACACACTTGTGTGTTGTAAGCTGCTCTCCATGATAGAAATTATTCCAGAAATGGGACAAACGGACTGTGACAAGGCACATCATAAATCAATACTGCGTGGGGTTTATCATTTTTTGTTGCAGAATGTCTTCTGATCAACCCGTAAGTTGAATTTTGGCATAGACTGATTATGAAAAACTCAGTGCCAAAGAGGCAGAGGTGCAGCTAGGAATTATGGGCCACATGCACAAGAGGTATTTCTAGGCTCCCCTTTACTTTCCTTTTTGCCCCAACATCTCCTTTATTTTATATATAATCAAAATTGGAGAGCAATTATACCTAAATAAAGCATTTAGGGCCATTCTAGTTCTACTCAGGTTGAAATTAAAGTCATCTAAAGTTGATTCGTTCACAAGTTTATCATTTCCGTCCGACCTCAGGACTGATCCCATGTCACCTCATAGATGAAGAACTTTACCTTGTCTTTGACCCTCTCTAGGCATTATTATGGTGGGAGTGATCATTGGCTCCAAGCGGATGGGAATCAATCCTGACAACGTGGCCACACCCATGGCAGCCAGCTTTGGGGATCTCATCACTCTTGCCTTGCTGGCCTGCTTCAGTCAGTGGTTCTACTCCTTCATAGGTAAAGAGAGACGAGGACAACAAGATGGTCTGGTAGGCCAATTTGAATCTGGAACACACACCAGAACAGTGAAGAATAATACATGGGTCGTCCTAGGAGTCAGAGGTCATGTTATTTTAACTTTTAGCCGGGACTAACACTAACTGATTCCTTGTAGAAAATAATTAGCTTGTCTCCCAACAGATTTGTATCCCTTTGTGTTGTACCTGGTGGATTTGTTCTTTTTGTGCCTGGTTCCTCTTTGGGTGGTCATCGCCTCCAAACATCCAGCCAGTCACATCCTGCTCCGCACAGGCTGGGAACCAATCATTACAGCAATGGTCATCAGCAGGTCCTCACCTTGGTCTTGTAACTGAATTCTACAAAAGCTAGCACATGTATTCAGACTACTTTTATACATTTAGGTGCGGATTTTGAAGTTTATAATTCAGTTAATTATTAGAGAGAGTAGGCCTAATATGAGATACTTTGTGTCAAGAATGATGGATGGTGACCTTTGACCCTGGTCTAAGCCAGCATAAACACAAGTGGAATGAGAGGACGCAGGAGAAATGATCTATTGTGGGTCTGTCTGTCCAACTAAATGTTTTTTCAAGAATCCAACATCAGCCCCCCTGACCCCTGACCAATCAATGTAGGATACAGGTGGTCACAAACACAGGTTCAATGACAGGACGCTGGGGAAATGGATACAGTAAATGCAGAGGTCTGCGTGTCTTCTCCTCTAACAAGGTTCGTACCCATCTTTTATAATTCTTCAGTTCAAATAATATTAAATTAAATAAAGACTCAAAAAGATTCAAGATATTTATTGGTCTACGCACAACAATTACAGGAAGCAGTCTTTGGCAATGAAATTCTTAAATCCCAGGCCCCTCCAACAATGCTCATAAAATGTAATATGAAGTAAAAAATAACTTAGGACATGAAGGTTTATATGTGAAGATTTCACATGTGAATGAATAAAATGGCAGTCCTCCCCTTCTCTGTTAAAAAAAGTGGACAAATCATTTTGTCCATATGGGAGAATCACCTTCTGTGAGGTTTTTAGTGTCAGACCTCACACACACGCACACACACACACACACACACACACACACACAATCAGTACAAAGTCTATGGGTTAGGGTTAAAGACTAAGGTGGTAAAAGGTCAAGGGTCAACCAAGAGGCCACACAGGCTATTTAGACACACCAGAAACTGATTCTCCTGATGTAAGAATATCAGTAAGTCATCATCAGTCAAGACCGGAAGTTCAACCATGGCCCGCCATGGTACAGTCTTCTAAAGTTGATGAGCCATTCAAAAAATTTTGTCTCTTCAAACTTTTGGGAAATGCAGTATGTTTTTTTTCTCTCCACAGTTTCTGCTTTAACCTACGTTCAGCATTCTGCAGCCACAGAGCTTAGCGTGAATAAGTAGTTTTTAATTTGTAGTTTTGTACTCTGTTTTATGTGTTTCATCTTAGTTCTAAAAAAGCGTTATTTTTACAAAAACAGATGCAGAGGCAGAGCAGCAGCAGCAGCAGCAGCAGCTCTGAGAGTTCAACATCACCCAGAAGCAGTAAGTCTTAAAATGCTAAAATCTCCTGATCAAAGCACTGAATCAAAATAAAGCAATTGTGCCGAGAGACACGGTTTGCTATCACTGATTTAATTCAACCCAGCAGATGTCGCCATTTCAACTCTATCAATGCTTGTTTTTAGCCGTTTAACAGACTTTCTCTTAAGTGTTACGACTCTGCCATCAAATTGTTTTACTTTAAAGCAAAGACGTATTCATTACACATATATGCAGTTATATTAAAGTCTCAGAGTATTTCATTTCAAATCAATACTGAACGAATATTACTATTGCTTAATGTAATGCTGTTTCAATGTTGTTCATATCTTAATGAGATAAATAGTTAATGGTATTTATTTATTATTGTCTCTATGACACACACACACACACACACACACACACACACACACACACACACACACACACAAAGGGTTAACCTCTCTTTCTCTCTCTGTCGAGGGAACAGGAGCCGGTGTTGTTTATGAAGCAGCGATGATGTGAAGATGTGTTGAAGAGATTTCCGCTGACACCGACTTACTTGTATAAAAAGGTTTATTACNTGGTCTTGTAACTGAATTCTACAAAAGCTAGCACATGTATTCAGACTACTTTTATACATTTAGGTGCGGATTTTGAAGTTTATAATTCAGCTAATTATTCATTAAGTTTTTCCTTGGCATCAAAAGGTCCAGTCTTTGAGTCTTAAAATGCTTATCATCTCCCTTTTATCACTGTTTGACAAAATATAGATTTTTGCAAGAGGGGGAATTTATATATTTTTGTTTAAAGAACAGGAATTAAACTCCATTGTCATCATATACTATACTGAGCTGTACTACACACTATATTTTCCATCCTGTATTAAGTCAACCCTATACTTTGAAATGTCATTCTCCTGCACAGATCCCAGATCATTTTTTTGAGCCTGTCAATGTGTTGTAGTGCCAACAGAATATGTCAAACCTCTAAAAACACATTTTTGGTCGTCGTCTTTTTAGTATTGGAGGACTTATTCTGGACAAGACTGTGGCAGATCCAAACCTGGCAGGAATCATAGTTTACGCTCCAGTCATAAATGGTGAGTCCTCTTTGAAAGTGCATTTATGGGCTACTTTTTGTGAAAATTCAAATTAATAGTCATGGAGTATCTTGCTATTTTTCTAGCATGTATTGATATACAAATCACCACCCTTTCAATTCCCAATGGAGATGTGTAAATTCCGCATATGAAGTGTGCCAGGATCTCAGTGATTGGCCTCCCTGCACTCCTCACCACCTCCAGACTCTCCAGTGGATCCATACTCCCCCACTTCGAGACTCTTGTTATCCTGTCAGGCCCTAAAATACCTCCAGCTGACTCCAAAAAGCTGGTGCAGACAAAAACAAACTGATACAAAACTTTTCCTTTTCTGTGAAGAGTTGCACTTGAAAACTCATCAAAAACTACACTGGACAGCCAGTTGCAAACATGCATATATGCATATGTGTGTGGGGTTTTTTTTGTTTATTTCAGCCTCCGACTAAACTCAGCACTCAACAGATTCCGTCTGTTATATTCCTTTAGTCTGTCTTCTTTTTCGCCCCTCTGTATATTCCCCCTCCAGTCAGCAGTCAATATGGACGAAGAGAGACTAATTACATTATATCACCCACAGTGGAGGTCGGCACCAAGTGTGTTGTATTATGATCTGCGAGGAGGGGGGGGAGGTGTGGCTGAGGTCCCCATTTGTTTTGGTCTGAGATGCTGGTGCTCTAGTGCGACAACTAGTGTCAGTGAATGTCATATATATCAACTTTAAAGACGTAAAAATTTCCGTCACTGTGAAAGAAAGAATTATCTATGTCCTCTATCAATCTGCCTTTATGTAAATGACCTAGAGATAACCTCTGGTATCTTAAGACCATCACTGAACTCTGGTCAAGAGGCCCTAAAGTAGTGTCCCTTTGGAAATACCAACTATCTTGGGGCCCCAAGATTTACGTAAAAGCAGGGTGATAGAGGACATAGATAATTCTTTCTTTCACAGACCTTCTCCTTTTCTTTGTTCGTGTGCTTGAATAGACTTACTTTCTGAGTAATATGTTTTCTTTGATTAAAATTAACACATATAGATTATTTATTGATTATGTAAATAACACAATTTCCTTCAACATCAGAAAGAAGTGAGCTTACCAGACCTCTGCAGCCTGCTCTTCATGTCTGGTAGCAGCTCTTGGCTACATTAACCGCTACTAGCATAACACACCTGAATGTCTGACCAATCTGTCTGCAGGCGAGTTGAATTGTGGGTAACGTAGGCATCAGGTTTTGAGACCGAAGAATATTGTGTGGAATAAAAAAGATGATATCTCGATTTCTGCTGCATCGATTTTGACTTTTTGTTTTAAACTGTCTTTCGTGAGTCAGACAATGATGTAGGAGTGCAATGCTAAACTGGTGAAGTACTCTTTTAAACTGGTTGGGAACTCCCGTTATTGGCATACTCTCCTATCTTAGCATATTCAGGACTGTGTTCACTTTCTCACTTTGGAAGTCTCACATAGTTGCATGTTGTGTTTAGCTTATAAATACAGCAGCACTGAGGTTCCAATACAACTCTTGGAAATCACACTCGTGCAACCCAACTGATGGTGACAGTCTTTCTCCTCTTTGTGTGGAATAGGCCGGAGGTGAGGTTGATACCACATGTCATAGGTCTNAGATAAATAGTTAATGGTATTTATTTATTATTGTCTCTATGACACACACACACACACACACACACACACACAAAGGGTTAACCTCTCTTTCTCTCTCTGTCGAGGGAACAGGAGCCGGTGTTGTTTATGAAGCAGCGATGATGTGAAGATGTGTTGAAGAGATTTCCGCTGACACCGACTTACTTGTATAAAAAGGTTTATTACAAAAAGCACAGCATCAAAACAAGCACCATGGATTGCCTGTGAGAGGATCCGAAGCCAAAAAGATCACTCTGAAGAAACGACTTAGTCTGCCCAGTTATATAGGGTAGTTGTTATTTAAAAAAGATGAGGTAAGCTATAGACCAAGACAGTCCCATTTATCAAAATCTGAGGGAGAGAATGACAGGAAGAACGAGAGGGACCGAGAGGCCCACTTCCTTATTAAATGTGACCTTTCGACCTATACCACTAACTCAAACCATATGGAACACCAGATACCACATATTTCCCCCCTTCGAGACTACGCAGAGTCTCGAAAAACAAAAAAGTAAAACATAGATACCACACCGGTCAAAAAGGCGCCATCGGTGCAGAAGATGTTGCAGGAGATCGCAGGACTGTCTGGATTTGATGAGTGAATCATTTTATTTGATGAGTAAAATTTTATCTGTATGTAAAGGTCACAATATGTAATTTGAAGATTATTTTAAGCAGACAACAATATGTAGTGCCCATGATGTAATAATGTATTGATTTGATATTGATTGATAATTGTGATTTGTTGATTTGCATGCGAACATGGATGAAAATGAAGAAGCCATAGGTCTTGGAGTGGTACAGGCTTTAACAGACGAAGTCACCCAAAATCTTCAGATTGAGTTAAACCAAAACCAAAACCCTGATTTAATGAATGATGAAATAAACGAACTCAGCGAATCCCCCTCCAGCTCTGAACTAATCTCAGATCATTTCACAGACCACCTGAGCGCCACAAACAACAGTCTCGCTTGTGAAGAAGTTTCAGGAGACCAGGATGTCTTATGCAGAAGCATTTATTGATGCTTGACCGATCAAGGAGAATGGAGATTAAGGAATACAAGTTTACACAGTGTAGTGCCACCTCAATTCTGAAGGTTGCCCTGAAAAGAGAGTCCTTTTATCCATTGTTTTGGGGCCCCAAGACTGTTGGTATTTCTAAATAAGGTTATCTCCACATGGCTAAGCCTGTGTGTGGGGCATTGAAACATAAACAGAAGTTATGCCTACTGTCACTACCGTAAGGTCAGTAAGTTCTGCACCATATCACCTCCAGTCACCCTCGATGCATTCTAAAAGGCGCCGAAGTATCTACTGTACTAGCTGCTACAGGGTGGTGAATTCTTTTGCTTGACCTTGAGCTGCAGTGGGACAGATCTGTCTTATCAGACCAGCTGCAAAAGACATCCTTGAAGGCAGAGAGTTGAGCTACTGCACCCTGGGAGTTTCAAACTTAGGGTCCCTCGATCTGGGGGGTCACTACCGGTCATAAAACACCAGAGGATACCTCTGGCACCCATGTGTTAGGTCAACTTAAAGTTAGAATAATAAGACAGAAAATTCTTTCTCATTGCTGAACTTGTGATTATGTGTTATGAGTGAAGCAGACCCCCTGAGTGCCATAAACATTGTTCATTCATTAACGTTACCCTCCACGAGCGTCAGTCCGCCGATTCAGCGAAGTGATCAGTCAATACAGCGAGGGGGAAATGTGGATCAAAATATCAATCACAATGGCTCCCCACAGAGGGTGGTCTCGCAAACTAGATTTAACAACATTGAAATAAGACAGGTTTTGAACTTCCCTCCTCCCCAAGACGAAGCTGATCACGGTTTATATTACAGGGATGTGATGGGCAGTGTAGATGAAGTGTTACGAGAGACCCTCTCACATGGCTGGCAAATAGCTGGAGTTGAGGGGCGAGCATCTGTGTTGTAACATCTTGGCCATCTTACAGGGTGACATGGATCTCTCGTGTTTTGAGAAACCCCTGGTCCGCCTTGTACAATCCAACTGGTCGGTGACAGATGGTGAACAAGCAATTGTACAAGCGATCCGGCGGTAAAAAAAGATTGGAAAAAATGTTAAACGACGAAATCATCAACATGTAACACCGGTGCACCTCAGTCTCATCTGTAGAGTCACAGGACAATGCCACCTTGCAGATTTTACATTTTTCGCAAATTAACCTCCTCGACACCGGCGACCTTGGCAGCTCAGTTGATGGAGGCAGCGAGGAAAGAGGGCGAAGGTGCTCAACCAGTGGGGGAAACTTCATCCAGTATGCTGAATTTGTTTGCCAGCTGAAGATGACGAGGTGGAGGAAGATGAGACAGGCGCAGGCCACCCTTGCCGACCCTCGTCCAAGGCTGGCTCTGGGACGGCGTGGTACATAGGGGGGGCTTTGGTTTTACTCCTATCTGAGGCTCCAGTGGTGGTAAGGTGGAGCTGGGGGCTTAGGCCAGGGTCAAAGGTCACCATCCATCATTCTTGACACAAAGTATCTTATATTACACTCTGTTATTACTTTTTAACATTTTTCCTGGGCATGAAAAGATCCAGGCCTTGAGTCTTAAAATAAAACACTTATCAGCTCCCTCTCATCACTGTTTGACAAAATACAGATTTTTACAAGAGGGAATTTATATATCTTTGTTTAAAGAACAAGAATTAAACTCCACTGTCATCCATGTACTGAGCTGTTCTACACACATATACTTTCCATACTGTATTGAGTCAACCCTATACTCTGTAAAATTGCATCGCACTTCATTCAACTTTGTTCTCCCGCACAGATCCCAGATCATTTTGTCGAACCTGTCAATGTGTTGTAGTGCCAGCAGAATACGTCCATCTTCTAAAAACACGTTTTTGGTTGTCTTCCCTTCAGTATTGGAGGACTTATTCTGGACAAGACTGTGGCAGATCCAAACCTGGCAGGAATCATAGTTTATGCTCCAGTCATAAATGGTGAGTCCTCTTTTGAAAGTGCATTTATGGGCTACTTTCTGTGAATATTTAAGTAAATAGAGTCATGGAGTATTTTGCTGTTTTTCTAGCATGTATTGATAAACAAATCTGGAGCATGTTTATGTTCAGAGGTCACCTTTCAAACCTCACAGCCCCCTTTCATACTACGCTCCTCCTGAGGAGATGGGATGCTCTTGACTGCTCAATAATCAAACGCAAAGCTCTCTGACTGGTATGATATTAGAGACATAAAAACTTGTGTCACTACAACTATTTACGAGAAGAAACTCCTGCCTGCCTGTAGCTCTCTCACCTCCTTGGATAAGGATGCTCTTGATATGATAAACTCTGTGCCTGTTCTCTCACAATGAAACTCTATTTGTTACAAGTTCATGGACGAGGTAAGACAGCCTTCTCTTTCTCTATGTTAATGTGAATACAACACTTCTATAACTTTAACGAAAGAACCACTATTAGATACAGAAGAAACTTCTACTTCTTTAGTACAAAGTAATTTAGTGCAGACAGTAGGCTACAATACAGATCTGGAGTACGAACATTTCTCCCACCATCATCTTTTAAACCTCACAGCCCCCTCCCATACTAAGCTCCTTCTAATGGGATGGGATGTTCCTGAGCTCTCTGATTTATATGATTTAGAGACACAGATCGTGCGTCATTACAACTGTTGCTAAGTGAAACACCTGCCTGCCTGTTCTGCTCCTACATTCCTGTGTCAGGGTGCTCCTGGTAGATGCTCTCTGCCTCTCTCGCAATAACAATCCTACTTTCTTTCTGCATGTACGGGGCAAGGTGACCTTCTCCCTTTCTTTGTTCGTGTGCATGAACAGACTTCCTTTCTGATCACAAGTAATATGTTTTCTTTGATTAAAATTAATACACATAGATTATGTATTGATTATGTAAATAACACAATTTCCTTCAACATCAGAAAGAAGTGAGCTTACCAGACCTCTGCAGCCCGCTCCTCATGTCTGGTAGCAGCTCGTGGCTACATTAGCTGCTACTAGCATAACACACCCGAATCTCCGACAAATCTGTCTGCAGGCGAGTTGAATTGTGGGTAACGTAGGCGCCACGTTTTGAGAAGCAAGAAGATTGTGTGGAATAAAAAAGATGATATCTCGATTTCTGCTGCATCGATTTTGATACTTTTTGTTTTAAACTGTCTTTCGTGAGTCAGACAATGATGTAGGAGTGCCATGCTAAACTGGTGAAGTACTCTTTTAAACTGGTTGGGAACTCCCATTATTGGCATACTCTCCTATCTTAGCATATTCAGGACTGTGTTCACTTTCTCACTTTGGAAGTCTCACATAGTTGCATGTTGTGTTTAGCTTATAAATACAGCAGCACTGAGGTTCCAATACAACTCTTGGAAATCACACTCGTGCAACCCAACTGATGGTGACAGTCTTTCTCCTCTTTGTGTGGAATAGGCCGGAGGTGAGGTTGATACCACATGTCATAGGTCTGATCACAAACAAGGTGGTCACCATTTAATCATTTTAGTTTTATCCATATGCTACCGTCTTTGTTTATACCACACGTCAGACAGAAGGCTAAATCACACATTACGTACAAATATGACCTTACTGTCGACCCTTCCCCCACCTTTTCTTTCCTATTCAGGTATTGGAGGAAACCTCGTCTCCATACAGTCTAGTCGTATTTCTACTAATTTGCATTTGAATTACTCACCTGGAGAGGTTCCTGAAGACCGTCAGAGCTGCTACAACCCTTGTCGCACTTTCTTTGGTTCAGGTAAAGATCAAAGGGTCAAACATTTAAATAAATAAAGCCGGCCTGTTGCGCCTTCCCCCAAAACACACATACCACACACACACACACACACACGATATCTGATGCTCAGCTTTGTCATGGCAGGAGCAAACCATCGATCTGCTCAGGTTCTGCTTCTTCTGGTCATCCCTGGTCAGCTCATCTTCTTACTTATGATTCACCTGATGAAAGGAGGCCACACTTTGCCCAGTCCTCTCTTGACTGTCGCCTTCTTGTCTGCTTCCCTGATTCAGGTGAGTCAGACGTGGGGTCGTTTTTCTTCTGCATACTTCATCACTGTTTTACAATATCACTCATGTCTGTCTCTTAGGTCTTCTCCCTGCTGTGCACAGCCGACTGTATGGTCCACTGTCTATGACGGAGGAGTAAAGACCCCGACAGTTACTCAATAACCTACCTCACGGCCCTCGCAGACCTACTGGGGACTGCTCTCCTCTCTCTTGCCTTTCTCCTGCTGTGGTGCATTGGTGACTCAGGCAGTGTATAGGTTCAAAGCAAGAAAAGGTTTAAGGAAGAACAAATACAACAAACATAACTTATTGTAGTAAAATAATGAATATAAGGACAAAGAAATGTATTGTTTCACCTTTGTCATCATTATCCAACTAACAGTGGCACATTTCCAGATATTTATTATATTCATTAAAATGCTCATTGCTGTTTCATAGCAATTTATTAGAGACATGGATGCACAAACCCACAGAACTTAAGGCTCGTACAGTTGAATGTACTTAATTGTAGCAGTGGTAAAAGGGAGCTTTGTCACTTTTTACTCATTACATCTATCATTTTTGTAACATCCCTAACTTAAAATGTAATTTGGGTTAATATTGTGTATTAAAAAAAGGAATGTTTTGCATCTCAGTTTATTTTGTAGTGGGCATACAGAAAATCCTAACGGGTTGTACCTGCGAATCACATATACATACCAATTGTTGATTCATAGATCAATTCTTGTGAATTACAAAACACCAGTATTCTAGTATTTAATCAATTTTTTTTATGTTTTGGGATATGAATATATATATACATATATATGTGTGTGTATATATATATATATATATAGTTGCAATTTCAATGTGTGTGTGTAATGTGATTTTAATTTTGTTTCATTAGACAATAAAGTATGTGGGACTTGATCACATGATTTGAGTCCCCTATGTCGCCAATGAAACAAATGCAAAATGTGTTGCTCGATCTTCCACATGTAAAAAATATTTAAATCAATACCAAGAAGTTTGAAGTCGGTCCAGAGCTGAGTTTTTTTCATGTATGGTGAGTGAGTGCATTCAGTTGTGTAAAAACCTTTTCCCATTGTGTCATGTACCCTACCTTTGTTACCTGCTGTAGCTTTTGTAATATAAAATAAATATCGGAGTGTCTGTTTGCACCCGGGTGAGAATAGTCACACTGCAGCTATGCAACTATTTAACCCGGCCCCCTCACCTCCCGCCCCCCGGCTCCACAAAAATGGTTGCACGGCGCCTCATGACATAAGTCAATAGCTACGTTAGGGTGACCAGACGTCCCTGGCTGGCGTCTGTCCCCGGAAATGTCCCTGTTTTACTCTCTGAAGAGAGTAACAATGGCTCAGCTTCACTCACCATGGTACTGTAAACTATGATTTTCTGACACGGTTTACTTAGTTAGCAGTCGGCCTGCACCATAGTTTATTACTGTTAGGAATAAGTATCTCTCTGTGCTGCATTTCATTCTTCTTACACACTGAGCCCAGTCTCTTGACCTTGAATCGCACAATTCATGATATTTGCTTCACTCCTCAGCTCACCCAATCTTTTGTACCAACCGCCCTGTTCCCATTCATATTCTTTTATCTACTCTTAGTTAACCTACTCTTATGTAATCTACCAGCTCGAGCATAATATATAGCCTACTCCTGTGTGTTTCTTTAAATTTCAGAACTTTGTGAACTGAACCTGCTTCACGTCAGTCTGTCCAAGCGCTCGTCTCTGCCTCCAAAATCCACTCACAAGGGTCTGGCCAAAATTAGACAGACTTGGGTATGAACATTGAAACCAGAATTGTCCCCCGTTTTTATTTCATAGATTTTGGTTTTCATTTCAGAAATCTGGTCACCGTAAGCTACATGCCCCAAAGTGGAATACAAATATAAAAAGTACATTAAACACAAAATATAGCCTCTCCAACAACATTATGTTTTCTCGCTGTTTATAAAACTCAAATTAAAATGGTCCAATGTGCAGACATGTTCTATGGTTAGCTAACACAGCTAGATTAACTAATGCTAGCTACTTAGTTAGCCGCTGCTGCTTAATTTTGCAATAGTTAGCTAGCCGAAGGCACACAATAGTCTTGCTAACTAGCATTAGTGCTAGTGTTGTTTATTAAGCAGCGATGATGTGAAGATGTGTTGAAGAGATTTCCGCTGACACCGACTTACTTGCATAAAAAGGTTTATTACAAAAAGCACAGCATCAAAACAAGCACCATGGATTGCCTGTGAGAGGATCCGAAGCCAAAAAGATCACTCTGTCGAAANGGTAGTTGTTATTGCAAAGATGAGGTAAGCTATAGACCAAAACAATTCTAGGAAGAAAAACAGGAGAGAAATACCAGGAAGAATGAGAGGGACCGAGAGGCCCCCTTTCCTATGGAATATGACCTTTTAACCTGTACCCTTAACGTAAACCATATGGACCACCAGATACCACACTAGCTAGCTAACTGGCTACAGTTGAACATGCTTGAACAAAATGTGAAACTTTCACATCTCCTACAGTTCATTGAAATACTCTGCTGTGTTGCCATAGCTATTAATTTTGGTAAAACGATGAAAAAATAGGGCAAAATGGTATCACTTAACTTTCTGACTTTAGACTTGTTGACTAGATGGGGACGGACATAGCCTAGCCTATATATAAGTATGCAATCTTGTGTTTCAGATAAAAAATGAAGAAGAGGGGTCTGTGGGACACCTATCACAACCTTCACAATATAGCACAGGTGGTTTTTGTCCCTGATGTTCAGGTTACTGTACCAAGCAATCATAGAAAAAGTAAGATCAGAGTAAGAACAGATACATACAGTACAATAGTATACAACACCCGGGTGTAAATAGCTACAGTGCTAAGATAAGATGCACCTTTGATGATCCCCCATAGGGATTGTACTTATCTCTAAGAAACTTGGGATGAGGTACCACTACCTGACGAGTGACTGGAATCACAGAGACACAAACTTCAACAGAGACTGAGTGTAGTTCAGGTGTTTACATCCACCCTTAGGCCTGCGTTACTGAGGCCTTACAACATCTGGCTGACCAGATAACAGACGTGGAGCGAAAACATCCAGACTCTCTGCTCATTGTTTTGGGGGATTTTAACTGAGCAAACCTCAGCCATGAACTACCAAAATTCAGACAGCATATTAAGTGTCCCACCAGGGATTCAAACATTCTGGACCACTGCTACACAACTTTGAAGGACACCTATCGCTCTGTTCCCCGGGCAGCTTTGGGACTCTCTGACCACTGTCTGGTTCATCTTATCCCGACCTACAGGCAGAAATTAAAATCTGCTAAGCCTATGGTAAAGACTGTGAGGCGATGGACGGACGAGGCAAAGCTGGAGTTGCAGGCCTGCTTTGACTGCACTGATTGGAGTGTTTTTGAAGCTGCAGCTACAGACCTGGATGAGCTCACTGACACTGTGACATCTTA
>NTHP01000067.1:549670-567855 GCA_003416845.1 Oplegnathus fasciatus | reverse complement strand
TTTCTATCCTGACTCTTCCAGGATGACAATGCCCCCATCCACAGGGCACGAGGGGTCACTGAATGGTTTGATGAGTATGAAAATGATGTGAATCATATGCTATGGCCTTCGTAGTCACCAACCCAATTGAACAACTATGGGAGACATTGCACCGATGTGTTAGACAGCGCTCTCCACCACCACCATCATCAAAACACCAAATGAGGGAATATCTTTTGGAAGAATGGTGTTCATCCCTCCAGTAGAGTTCAGAGACTTGTAGAATCAATGCCAAGGAGCATTGAAGCTGTTCCGGTGGCACGTGGTGACCCAACACCTTACTAAGACACTTTATGTTGGTTTTTCCTTTAATTTTTCACCTGTCTGTATTTCTCTCACATGAAAGCATAGTAATTAAAGGTCATCACAAGGTTTAATGCATAATGCGTTTATTATATCATTAATTTCATTCTTGACTTTGGAAACAGCAGCAAGGTCCATGTATAGACTAATCTGGACTATTCTGGAGCTTTTGGTCATATCACATGATCTTCATCAGCAGATTAGATTTTAAAAAGTGCTTAAAGTGCTCTACAATTCTCTCACAACAGGGCTCCATTTGTCAAGAGCTATTAAATGGACATTGTGGTGAGATTGTTCGTTTGTGGTGAGAGGGGTTGTGCCTTTTGTGTACTTTGCACTGATGTAGTGGGGGCAGGGCTCAGTGTGCCACATGTTAAATTACCTCTTGCACATCGGCAACATGTCTGAGGTGTGTTTCATAATGTAGTGTTTAATATCAATTCACTGACTGAAAATTAGCATTTACACTAATGTAGCACCTTTGCAGCCTTTAGTTCCTGAAGAAGAGCTTTCACACAGTTCATACTGCTCTGCATATTGATTGAACTCTTGATCCAATCACTGTGCAATTAGTATAGTAGGACTATGACAGGGTTTTCTGGCTTGCAGTGGTGGAATGTGTCGTGGCAACTGAAAAGTCAGAGCCTGTCTAGTGCAGATGAGAGTTTGTACTCAAATACCATATGACACAATATTCACCTTCCCAAAAGATCTTTATTGCTTGCAAGCAAGAGCCATCATCAGCAGTACCGATATGACTAAAGAAAGTCAGTGACTCCTCAATTCTTATAGTCTTGAGACAATTCATACATTGACTGTTACAAAACAACAAGATGCACATACTCTCTCTCAAGATGTTTTTTGACCTTCCTCCACTCGTCATGACTGTTTCTTATCTTAAGGTACTTTGTTCTTACACATTCTCACATGTTCCTACTCACTATATTCCTACACACATTCCTNGGTTTGATGAGTATGAAAATGATGTGAATCATATGCTATGGCCTTCGTAGTCACCAACCCAATTGAACAACTATGGGAGACATTGCACCGATGTGTTAGACAGCGCTCTCCACCACCACCATCATCAAAACACCAAATGAGGGAATATCTTTTGGAAGAATGGTGTTCATCCCTCCAGTAGAGTTCAGAGACTTGTAGAATCAATGCCAAGGAGCATTGAAGCTGTTCCGGTGGCACGTGGTGACCCAACACCTTACTAAGACACTTTATGTTGGTTTTTCCTTTAATTTTTCACCTGTCTGTATTTCTCTCACATGAAAGCATAGTAATTAAAGGTCATCACAAGGTTTAATGCATAATGCGTTTATTATATCATTAATTTCATTCTTGACTTTGGAAACAGCAGCAAGGTCCATGTATAGACTAATCTGGACTATTCTGGAGCTTTTGGTCATATCACATGATCTTCATCAGCAGATTAGATTTTAAAAAGTGCTTAAAGTGCTCTACAATTCTCTCACAACAGGGCTCCATTTGTCAAGAGCTATTAAATGGACATTGTGGTGAGATTGTTCGTTTGTGGTGAGAGGGGTTGTGCCTTTTGTGTACTTTGCACTGATGTAGTGGGGGCAGGGCTCAGTGTGCCACATGTTAAATTACCTCTTGCACATCGGCAACATGTCTGAGGTGTGTTTCATAATGTAGTGTTTAATATCAATTCACTGACTGAAAATTAGCATTTACACTAATGTAGCACCTTTGCAGCCTTTAGTTCCTGAAGAAGAGCTTTCACACAGTTCATACTGCTCTGCATATTGATTGAACTCTTGATCCAATCACTGTGCAATTAGTATAGTAGGACTATGACAGGGTTTTCTGGCTTGCAGTGGTGGAATGTGTCGTGGCAACTGAAAAGTCAGAGCCTGTCTAGTGCAGATGAGAGTTGGTACTCAAATACCAGATGACACGATATTCACCTTCCCAAAAGATCTTTATTGCCTGCAAACAAGAGCCATCATCAGCAGTACACCGATATGACTAAAGAAAGTCAGTGACTCAATTCTTATAGTCCCTTAAGATAATGCCTACGTTGACTGTTACAAAACAACAAGATGCACATGATCTCTCTCAAGATGTTTTTGAACTACCTCCACTTGGTCATGACTGTTTCTTGTCTTAAGGTACTTTGTTCTTACACATTCTCACATGCTCCTACTCGCTATATTCCTACACACATATTCCTTTGTTTTGCAGATATATGGTCATAACATATACAGAGAAAGAGGCTTCAGCCTCCCATCAGGCCAAACTCCTTTACAATGAGTTCACTTCTCTTCAATTACACAACGACTAATACATGGTTAATATCATGTGGGATACATAAGACATCCTATAAAAAAGCATAAGCAGATGAGCAAAAGCATACTTATATTTAGAGAAAAACATGGTCATATAAGAAAAACATAATCATAAGGGAAAAACACATGCTTATCACAGGTTCTTCCCCAACATGAATTTTTCTGATAAACTGAAGGATTAAGTGCTCCTCTGTGGGTTGAGAAAATTCTTCTACTTCTTGAGCTGAATAAAGTATTTCAAGAAAAATCTTGAATTAGCTGGAAAATGCATTGTCACAAAGCTGAAAACAGGCTGTTTTCCTGAGGTCATGAAAAGTTGACTTTTTAGAGATACGTGGTTCTCACAGGAAAGTGACGCTATAAATATATGATGATCTTATAGATCACAGTGTATCGCTGTAGATGAAACTATGCAACACTATATAAAGTAGTTAAAATGAGCTCAACCTTAAACAACTTCAGCAGAAAAATGCAACATGCTGTTGAAGCAAAACTGTCATTTGCTGAAGTGTTTATATCATAAAAACAAATAATCAATGTACCCAGCATACTGACTGTATCTATATCTAACATATAAAGCGTGAAGATTGTGGTTTAGCATGCAACCTAAAAAGATCATAAATTTTTTAAAAATACAGTCCAAGANGTTTTGCAGATATATGGTCATAACATATACAGAGAAAGAGGCTTCAGCCTCCCATCAGGCCAAACTCCTTTACAATGAGTTCACTTCTCTTCAATTACACACCAACTAATACATGGCTAATATCACGTGAGATACATAAGACACATCCTATAAAAAAAAAAGCATAAGCAGATGAACAAAAGCATACGTATATTTAGAGAAAAACATAATCATAAGGTAAAAACATGCTTATCACAGGTTCTTCCCCAACAAATGTAATCAAGTACATTTACTCAAGTGCTGTACTTAAGTACAAATTTGAGGTACTCATTTTATGCAACTTTATACTTATACTTTACTACATCTCAGAGGCAAATATTGCACTTTTTTACTCCACTACATTTGTCTGACCGCTTTAGTTACTTTTCAGATTTCAATTTTTCATTCCCTTCCTGTCCAGTGAAAACCACTGTGACAAAGTGGGTGAGAACATGCCATTTGTCCCCATTTTTACCATCATTACCATATGTCTTACTAATTTAACCATGCTTGTTCATTGTTTGCTTTAGCCATATTTCCATCATTGATTAGCAGGCACATACTATCCTGGGTTTGTTTGTGTTTTGCATTATGTTTGGTTACAGTTCACATACCATCAACATTTTGGTTTAAAGTAAAACACAGACCAGTATTGTTAAGTTTAGTTATTGTTTAACTTATAGAACTGAACCAATAATCATTTTCTTTGCTACTGTTTTTTTATTAAGCAGCGATGATGTGAAGATGTGTTGAAGAGATTTCCGCTGACACCGACTTACTTGTATAAAAAGGTTTATTACAAAAAGCACAGCATCAAAACAAGCACCATGGATTGCCTGTGAGAGGATCCGGAGCCAATATGGATCTCTGTCGGAACGGCTTTGTCTGCCCAGTTATATAGGGTAGTTGTTATTGCAAAGATGAGGTAAGCTATAGACCAAAACAAGTCCATTTAAGGAGATGGACTATGACCTTTGAACCTGTACCCTTAACGTAAACCATATGGAACACCAGATACCACAGTGGCAACTGAAAAGTCAGAGCCTGTCTAGTGCAGATGAGAGTTNCACATGCTTATCACAGGTTCTTCCCCAACATGAATTTTTCTGATAAACTGAAGGATTAAGTGCTCCTCTGTGGGTTGAGAAAATTCTTCTACTTCTTGAGCTGAATAAAGTATTTCAAGAAAAATCTTGAATTAGCTGGAAAATGCATTGTCACAAAGCTGAAAACAGGCTGTTTTCCTGAGGTCATGAAAAGTTGACTTTTTAGAGATACGTGGTTCTCACAGGAAAGTGACGCTATAAATATATGATGATCTTATAGATCACAGTGTATCGCTGTAGATGAAACTATGCAACACTATATAAAGTAGTTAAAATGAGCTCAACCTTAAACAACTTCAGCAGAAAAATGCAACATGCTGTTGAAGCAAAACTGTCATTTGCTGAAGTGTTTATATCATAAAAACAAATAATCAATGTACCCAGCATACTGACTGTATCTATATCTAACATATAAAGCGTGAAGATTGTGGTTTAGCATGCAACCTAAAAAGATCATAAATTTTTTAAAAATACAGTCCAAGAACTCCTGAAAACAACTGTGTCAAAGAACATGTCCAGACTTGCCCAAGAGTGGAAAATCCCAAACATATTGGAATCGGGGATATGCCTGGACTTGCCCAGACAGGGGGCTGGACCATCCCAAATTTGGGAGAAATTACACCAATATTTACCTGGCGACAATGATTATTTTTAGAAAATAGGTGGAGAAGCTCAGGTTCTCCGCCAATGAGGGCAGGGGCACTTGGACTATATAAAGTGGTGCACAGGCAGTAGCAAATCAGTCAGATTCCGGGACTGGCTCGGGTTTTTGTTCTGGTGAAGAATAAAACTCTATTGCATCGAACTCTGATCGTCTCCAGTGAATTCTTTGAACCTGTTTGAGACTCCAATAGCTACTCAGTCCTGAAGAAGACAAAGTGTTGGTGAAGAGGTCCAGACTTAAACTCTGGCCAAAACCTGGACTTCTGATCTTCAACAATGCATTGATCTTGAGAGCTGGTTAACTTTCAGGAGACCTGGATTTCTTTCGCAGAAGCATTTATTGATGCTCGGTCAAGGAGAATAGAGTTGAGAAATACATGCAGACAAAGTGTAATGCCACTCCAATTCTGAAAGGATCTTCCTGGCACGTTGTATATCTCTTCAGGCCACAATCAGCACATTCTTAAAAGATGCCAGAATATCAGTTGTACAGTATGAGAGTATGAGACAAAGTGCAGCATGCCATACATGACCTTGGTCTCCAGTGAGACGGAGCTATCCTCATCAGAACAGCTGCACTTGCAGATCAGTCAACTCCTAGCAGACAGAGAGTTGAGCTATTGCTCTGAAAGACACAGGCCAAGACCTTCTGCTCTTAGGTTCACAGCAGCTGGACACGACTGCACCGAATATGACCTGGCTGTGTCATAATACGTTTATCCTAGGAGAAAGGAGGGAAGGAAAAATCCCTTCACATGCATGATGAAGAAAACGTCTGACCAATCTTCACTTTGATGAATAAAAGAAAAAAACCTACTCAGCCCTAAGTTGTCCTTATTTGCACCCTCATTTGGTGTCCCTCATGGTGTCTCCATTTACCAAATAGAACCAGTTTCCACTCATGTGACATGCAGAACACTTGTTCAAGGTCCTTCATGACTACTGGAAAACTCACATTCCCACTAATGGATATGCCCTCCTGTGTACATATGTGCCCTTTGTGTCGGGAACAGTGTAGCACACAGTTGACCTTTATAATAGATCAACAGGCCTTGTAAAACAGGAGGTTCAGCAAAATAAGCCTTAAGGCAGTGAACCACCCCTCAATGAACTTCCTGTTTTCGATTCCTGTTTTACAGCTCAGAAGAGCATTCCCTTATTTGGCGTTATAAAACAACACTTCCCCTATTGCCCCTAGACACGAGACTCAGGGACCAGCCCAGTGATGTACATCAGCAATTGGATCTACCAATTGCTGAAGAAGACCCCTCCCCTCAGGAGGAGTCTAACAAACCAAGTACGTAAGTTGTAACACACCAACTTTACGCTAGATCGTTCTAGACTGTTGCTGACACAACCATTCCTCTGTGTTGTACGATCTCCGCTCTCTGCAGACAGCGTCAATAAATACTTTTACTTGATTCAACATTCTCCTCTCCGACTGGTTTGTCTCCAACTCCCCGGCCCGGGTGAGGCAACACAAAAGTGGGCCTCAACACCACACACACAGTTGACTACGAGTGAAGGCGCTTAAGGCCCCTTGTGTTACCTAACAATGATAAGGCAGATATTATTCATTTGTTTTCGAATAATTATAATCCTCATACCTTATAACATTTTCTACCACAACACACATTAATGCAGCAGTATTATTTATCCCAAAACATAGTAAAAAAAAATAGTAAACTTGATACTTTAAGTACATTTTGCTGATAATACTTATATACTTTTACTTCAGTAAGGTTTTGAATGCATGCCTTTTACTTGAAGTGGAGTATTTTAATTTTTGCTGAATACTTCCTCCACCTCTGCTGCTGGCCCGTGTGTCCTCACCGTGCAGCTCTGGCAGGTGACCGCACGGCCTCCTCCTGCAGGTGACGTCACACATTAGACTGTGAACAGAGCTGAGGAAGAAACCACCGCTGGAGGTTTTCAGTTTTAGTCGGCTACAAGAGCAGCAGCACGGAGGAACTCTCTGCCCGCCTGTGGTCGGCTCGTTGAGTGTGAACGGATGTAACATGGATACATGAACGAAGACACAGAAAGAGGAGCTTTATTTACCGCTCGGACTCTGGATGTTTTTCACCGCTACAGCTGAAGTTGTTGTCGGGATTTAACAGTAAGTAAGTTAGCTGTGTAGCAGCGGAAGTTCTGGGCGGTGTAGACAGCCAGCACATGCAGATATATCGACATTACTGTAAAGCGCTGCAGGCACCCTTTAATTTAATAATTAAAGTTATCCAGTGTTGAAAACATCATCCTTCGTTTCCGTATTTTTTTGCCAGCAGCTCATTTATCACGAACACGCGCAGTCTCTGAACCATTTCACAGCTTATTTATGATGCGTTTAAGAGCTGTGACTTCAATGAGCACAATTATTGTCCCAAAACTCGTGCAAAAAAGTTTGCCAGGAGACATTTTGTCAGTTTACCTCCCTGCTACACTGTGTTTCTGCAGAAAACTTTTATGTGTATGTGAAGATGAATCACGTGGGTCTTTTCTCTGAAAATAAAAACAATGCTAACCTACTGAGAGCAGCAGCATGTTGGTGTGAACATGTCTCTTTAACACAAAGCTTGTATTGATTATAGGACAGGGTCTTATCACATGATAGGTGAAGGGCAACTAGATGTCCTGCTCTTGGATATGTTTCTCCACTTATCTAAAGTAGGCTTCACCAGCCCCAAGCAGTCCTCTGTAGACCTTCAAGTCTACAAATCCACTCACCATGGACTCTAGCCATGTATCTGCCCCTCTAAAAAATTACAGCAGGGCTCCAGACTAACTTTTCCACTGGCTGCACATGATTTGGTCGCCAGGTACGTAATAGCATATATCTATTTTATTTAAATACATTGCGAGATGTGGTTTTGCAGTCCATGGAGGTATAACGTTAGGTCATGGTGGACATTACTGTAATACAACTGGCTTATAATGGAACATTTTACATTGGCCTTGCTACCGAGCTATATCTGTCTGTTGGCTTATTATTATGAAGACAGCGTTTCACATACAGAGGCTCTACTTGGGCGGCTGGTGGCCAGCAGCAGAAAGTTTGCAGATCCAAAGTTCACTCATCATCGTCATATTCCAGTTATTAATCTTACAGAGCCAGGAATAGATACATTACCTCATCGCTGTGCATCCTGCAAACAGCTGTGTTTAAAGAAGAAAAATAGTCTCTTCCAAAACAAATGCACGCGATGGCCGCTTTTGTCCTCAGGGACCGAGAAAATCAACACAAGATGAAAGTTACATGTAGTTGCTTAAAATAATCTGCTATAGACCGCTTCATTTTCTTGCATCTTTGCATCTGAATGCAGTTAACAAGCTGATCTGAAGCTGTTCTGTGCTGTGTGCATATTTTTAAAGATAAGATGGATCCTCCCTTTTTCTGCTCTTGTTTTGTTTGGCAGGGGCTTAGGTTAGTGTGGCATTTGGATCACATCAAGATTATGGCGCAGTGAAAACTATTGTAACCATCTATTATAAAGGTTCAGCAGATCAGACTATACAGATGATAGGTGGTTTTGTATGAAGACTTAAGATAACCATATTTAATATGCTTTTGTATTCTTATAAATCAACTTTTATATCTATATCTATAGTGTGTGTTACTTTGGTACCATGTCTGTATTTCTTATGTGTAAGTATACATGGATCGGAGGGGTCCCCTTGGTTGGCTGGACGATGGCCAGAAGAACATCTGGGATCACTTACACTATGTTCTTCCATTTAAGGACAAAGAATGTAGTGGACTCCTTACATGGAGTTACTTGACTGCATACTACAGTATAAAAGCAGGGTCTGCATTGTCTCGGTGCAGACTGGGTCTGACCGCATGAGTGAGTAAACCAGCCTTAACTACGAAGCAACTTGTGGCCTGATTGATTTCAACTTTATCGGATTCAAGATAAAAGAAGCTCCCTCACAACAGCAGTGGAGTACGAGGAGTAATTCAGTTCTCGTTATGAAAGGTGTAGTAGTAGTAGTCCTGCTTTCTGCTTCTTGCTGAATGCATGGTTGGACAGGCTTCACAAGCTGCAGCCTTGAGTGGGTATAGGGAATGTGTTGGAGGAGTCCAGGTCTGGGCCAGAGTGTGAGTCTGGACACCGTTATTTTTGGGGAATCTCCAGACCTGGGCAGGTCCCGGCATATTCCTGACACCATTATTTTCGGTCATCTCCAGACTATATATTTTTAAAAACTTTATGACTTTCAGGTTCTATGTTAGAACAAACACAATCTCTCTATTCATGCAAACTTAACATTACATATGGATACAGTTGATATGCTGAGTACATTGATTGTCATTTACTATTTTATAATACAGAGCACTTTTTTTTAAAATGAAAGTTTACTACAACAAATGGATGGATAGTCCAAACGAGGTGAAATGGATGAATATACATTTGAATTCTGTTCAGCTGTGTTTGTAGTCTCGCCTCACTGTACTGCTCAGGTGGATCTTTTTTTTTTAAATGAAACTGTACCAGGGTGGCTGTCCAGGTACTGATCTTGTGGCCGTACCCTCCAACTTAATTGTAGATTTGTACAGTAGCAATAATTGTACAGCATTTCAAAGTAGAAATGAAGTTTAGTTGCATTTTTTGATATGTCCTAGAGAATTAATTCAATCTAAATCATAGGAGTGGGTGATATACACTCCCCTCCAAAAGTATTGGAACAGTGAGGCCAATTCCTGTATTTTTGCTGTAGACTGAAAACATTTGGGTTTGACATCAAAAGATGAATATGAGACAAGAGATCAACATTTCAGCTTTTATTTCCAGGTATTTACATCTGGATCTGATACACAACTTAGNAGGAATTGGCCTCACTGTTCCAATACTTTTGGAGGGGAGTGTAGATGAAAACATTTCTGCTTTGGTATATATATTTTTATATTATGATTGTGTTTTTCTGACAACTGAGAAAAATGTGCCCCGGTATATGAGAGCTGATTTTACTATTTCTGGACAACCACAACATTAGACACTGTCAAACTGTTCTGTTGTCATAAAAATGAATGTCTAGCTCAGTTTATTCAATCGAAGGTGAAGTATTGTGTGTGAGCAGTCAAACAGCTTCATACACAATCATTATCTTGACACTTACAGTGTTTTATTTTAGCTTAAGAATGAGATTGAAAGCTTAATGGTGTCCAAGATACAGCTCATATTGAGAGGTATGTGGGCTGGCTGTGCTCCCAGAACTGATTGTAGGCCCGAACAAAAGTCTTCATATTACAGATAAAACTGCAACAGGCTGCTGCTAATGAATTTGTGCATTTAAAGAATGATTTTAATAGATTAGCTTGTATTCAGAACAAAAGTAAATGTACTGTCTTGAAAGCTGGTGTGTGGTTTACAGGCCAGCTGTTGCTACTCAAGAGCCGTTAGCTGTGACGTCCCTTTAACGCTGGAGAAACATGCAGAGAGAGATTAAATGTACGTCTTGTACCGCCTTCTAAGGTCACTGTATATATAAATATACTGTATATATCCAGTAAAACTCTTTACATACAGCATGTGAGCACATAGGATGTAAACGAGAGACCCAACCTCATGTCCTGATCATATCCTGCTTGGATATTGTGAAACAGGCAGCAGAATTCGTTATCAAATAATGTCTTATGATGAAACTGAAAAGTATCAGTTCATCGCTGTTAGAAGCGGGGGTGAGTGTTCCTCACACTCACGAAGGTCATTAAGGCATCAACTGAAAAAATAAGTTAAAGTTAAAATCCATCAGTGAAGGATCAATCAACTTCTTCCTCACTATTATAACATATTTAACTCACAGCTGCCCCNCCCCCCCCCTTCTCTCTTTCTCTCTCCTAAGGAACACTGACATAAAAGTCAGTTATGTATGAATGACAAACTGCCATCACTTAACCAAATAGAGGAAGCCAGGCATGTTACGTATTCAATGTCTGAAAAGTGATTCATATTGGTCTTGGTTCAATGTAAGAGAAATCTTGAACCACTTCATCAGAAACAATGTGAATACCCCGCTGTACACACAGAAGTTGTAACACCTGCTGACAAACATGCCAGCTTTTGTCTTTAATATAGTTTTGAGTATCTTTAATGTGCCCTGTGCAGTTTTCCTTTAAACAGACAAAGTTTCTGTTTACATTCAATGTTACATACCAAAACACATTGCGTGTATCCTTGAGGTCTAACAAAACGTGTTGGGTGCATTTCCTTCCTCATGAAACCCCGTGAGCATGCATGAGAAGAGTTAATACTTTTATTTTAAAGGATTTGGGTCATAGGTCATGTTGCTGGCTGAACCCAGACACAAAGGGCGAAGCCATGCAGACACCTGGGTTAAACAGGATCTCGAGGACTTTCTGGTCCTTTCTGAATCTGTTTGTGCAGTTGATTGTACAGTAGCAGTTGATTGTATGTAATATTTTGTGTAAATTGTAAATGTGGGGAAATTAAAACTTTGTGGTCTGGAGGAGAGCAGAAGTCTAGTAAAGTTGGCTAAGTAGACACAGATGGCTGAAGAAAATGAGAAGTAAATTATGAAGATAAGCAAAGTGACACTAAAATAAGTTCATGACCGAAGGTGATTGAGCAACCTCGTCCTCCCAGGAGAGATATTTCTGTTTGTTATTGTTGGTTACCAGTTGGGCTAATCATGAATTCCTGGGGGCTCTTTGACTCAACTCAGGAGAAGGATTTAAAAAAGGATACAAAATCTAAATGTTGTTCTCTCCAATGTCAGAAAAAGATGATCCATCTCTTTGTGTGTATAAAGTGTACAAAACTCTTCTATTATCACTACCTGCCAGTGTATCTGATTCTGCCACGTCATTTGAGAGGTTTCACTCTTCACTCTCTGGCGTGTAGAAGAAAACATAGTCTAATTTTTAGTTTTAAGTTATGCCTTGATATTGTCTATCTTTCCGTACGTTGATTAAGTGCTTGTCTTTCTGTATGTCTTGACAATGAGCTCTGTGTTGAGACAGACTATTTACACTTCAATGATATACCCCCTGTGGGTGAAATCTTTTGAACTGCCTTTGAGGAATAATATGGTCTAGTGAGTTGTGGTGAGGGTAGCCAAGCCTAGTGGGGAGTCGCACCTTAACATACGTAGGAACTCCAATTTGTTCCACTTCTACAGGTTGATGCTCTTTTCTGTCGAAGCTTCCTCTCTGCAGATCAGTAACAATGTAGATTTCATGTCTGCAAATCAGCCAGACTCCTGTTTCCTTTGTGAAAGTGCAGCATGGAGCGTGCAGGTTTTTGTAGGGTCTGTTCACCATATTGTATCTATTAGATTATTCTGGTGTTTTCGTCTTTTCAAAATGACAAATGATACTTGAAAGATACGTGGATCATAAAATATGCATGGGTTGGCTGAGACTATGTGTTATTCAGGAAATCAACTACATTCCTTGAGAATTATGAATTTAAAATGTGGAGGCTCTCCACAGAGGGCCCATTTGCAAGACTTTAATGCACCAATTACTAACAACAGAATAGACAATCAGCAAAGGGACATTTCTGCAGGTAATTTAATCTGATTTTTGTCCAATGTGTATTGCACACTTCTCACCCTTGTTCGATAAACACAAATCCTGAGGCAGTTTGCACATCTTTTTACTTAACTTTATCCCATTTGAGTGTTGTCATTGTAGGCTACTTTAAAATATTTAAACTGTAACTGAACATCAGGTTTAAGTCTTTGTGGAAAACTCAGTTTAATTGTGACCACAAAATCAAGAATCACACTGAATAAGAAATTTGTGTAGCATCAAATCATTTCATTTGTGTTTTACATGTGTAGCCTAAAGCAGATCTTTCCTCTCTGCTGTGTAAAGGTGGTCACATTGTTACAGGTGTCTTATGTAGACTCGCTTAGCATACAAATTGATATATAGTTCAGCAAAAGATTTCACCCACGGATTTGTTGTAGCACCACCTCATTATTTGTTGGACGTTTTGTACATTATATAACAATCTTGACAAGACAAGACAAAACAAGACGATAATGATTACTGAGTGAAGTTCTTGTTGTGTGAGCTAGAGAAGCTGACTGGTAACTGATTGTGAAACAACTGCCACATGAATAAGTTGACAGTTATGCTTTGAAATGTAAGAAAAAACACTGGTCTCAACAGGAATGTTACAAATTGAGACAATAGAGACTCCTATTGTTGGTACCAGACATCAGTGAAAAAACCATTAGATCTACTCCAGGATGAAAATGTAGAAAACTCACTTGTTTGACAGGAATAGCATTACATCATTGAGTTGCTTGATGGGCCATGTTGCAGCAGATGGAGCAGCTTAACAGGATGTGTTGACGAACAAGTGTCATGATGCTTCAGCAGAAAAACAAGGGGCCAGGGCAGAAAAAAATACAGGCTTGTGTGTGTACTTGAGAGACCACCACATTATATTTTTTAATGTAAAGTTGTATACCAAACATTTTGCCACTGCTTAAATTTGTGTTTTATAACTGTTACTTTTGAATTCCGCTTTCAGGAAAATTACCTCTTCAACCTACTGCAAGGCTTAACGGAGGACAAAAATGCATTCTTGTGTATGGATGAAAGGACAGTACCGATGTGTTGCACCACCCGCACAACCCTCACAAGCTGATACCCAGCTCACCCATGACACAATGAGGAATCAGCAAGCTGGGACAACAAATAACTTGTGTCAGTACAGGACATTGAACACCGGAGTCCAATCACCACAACACGCTAATTTCACATTTCGCAATGGAGCTTCCCCTAACAGACAGACGTCCAGTTGGCAGACCTCAGCAGTTCCTCATCAGGCAGTTTCTTCTCAGCAGCCAGCTAGAAGAAATACTAACAATTATCTGAAAGCGCTACTTAGTGACAATCTCTCAGCCTCTCAGCAAGATTTTCATCAGAACTCTGCTCAGAATTCATCAAGTCCCCCAAACATGATGAAAGCAAACACTACATACCCTCAGCAAGACATGTCAACACATTGGAACCAATCAATTAGTGTTAATGGGAACGTTGGGCGCATTGTGTCTGATCTCCAACCTTGTAGGGTTCAGAAAAGGTTGTTTCAAAATGTAAATGGAGAGCCGACACAACCTGTTTCAGGATACACTACCTCGCTTCCACATGAACAGGTGGTTTGCAGCAGAACATTGGTGTCTGCCACTGCACACAACAGACAGACTGCTCATAACCAGAACCACAGACAAAACAGCACTCAGCATGGATTTTCTCCTTCCATCCGCCCACCAAGTTATAATACGGCTGTCTCTCAGTCTTTCAGAAAAAACAGCATTACAACAAACTCCTCATCAAGTCAACAGATTTTGCCCGTTTCCTTAAATCCTGCTGCTGATACACAACAGCAAATGCTCAGCCGCCAGATGATTGCAAGAATTGCGGATGATCTACGCAAATCGTTCACTGCTGGCTCAGATGATCATGCTTCAGTGTATACTAGTTCACATAACTCAAATGTCTCTCAGTCCTTACTGCTCAATTCTGGACTATCTTTGCCTCAAACCACCCACAGTGTTATGTCAGGAGCACAGCAGAGAGTACATGCGCCACCTCAGCAAAGCTCTGTACAAGATGTCTTCTATGTCAAAGCAACAGGAGATGGAAGTGGAAATGGAAGCACAGCCAATGCATTTTTCCCTAAAAGTAACAGGGTCTCAGAAGGGAACCTAGTTGCATCTCAACTGATGCATTTGCCCGAGACCCAATCATCTGTAGCAAACAATCATGAAATACTTGAAATGCTTGAAAAGCTCTCATCAGTCAAGGCAAATGACAGCTCCATTCACTCATCTCCTGGTCGCACAGGCACGAGAGCTGTTGCTGTTGTGCAACCATTGTCACAGGAATGCTACCAGGTTGCCAGCAAGCATACCTCTTCTAACATGATCAATCAATCGGCTGAGCGCAACGCAACAGATGAATGTTTAAGGAGCCCTGAGAAATTATTTATTTCACCAGCTGTGGCAAAAAACAAACAGGCTCCTAATTTGAGAGAGGGATCTAATCTTTACCCAGAAAACCCAAATCATATGAGGTCCAACAAATCTGTAATGAGCCATTCAGCAGCATCCAATGATGGTATTTTTGTGTCATCTCCGGATTCAGCTAGGCATCAGGACTTGTCACAAAAGCAGTTATGTGCAGATGACACCAGATCTGAACTGGCTGTTAACATGCAAGTTAATAACCAGCGTGTTGCATCAACTGCTCAACAATCCGTTACCTCTGAAGTGCCAGTGAGCCAAAGTGGTGACAAAAGTGAGAATGCAACTGATCCAAAGCCTTTGGTTTTTGAGCTTTCCTCAGTCCCAACACTCCCATGGACAGTTGTCACATTGAGGAAGCTTATACTGGATGACGAAAAAGCTCAGATGAACCTCAAAAGAAATGTTACAGAGTTTAATTCTACAAGTATATTATTAATGAGGTTTTGGAATGGCAGCAGTAAAAACCTGGCATGTAAGGTCAGGACAGGCTGGTACAAGGATTTAATCACTGATGTTAAAGAATTCTGCAGCAAACATGTAACATCAGACTCTGTCATACTGTCACAAGTAAAGCACAACTTTCAGAAGCAACTCCAAAGCTACCATGTCCTTAAAGATAATGAAGTTTATTTCGAACCGCCCTACAAGTCATCATGGTTGAATGTCAATGAACAGCTAGACAACATTGATAAAGAGTTTGGCTTCCAGTGTCCTTTGAAGCATCATCTTCACACGCTTGAGAGTGACAACGACCCACATCAAGTCAGAACAGGGAACAGCACGCCTGCACAAATTGTAAGTGACGTGTCAAACAAGGTCCTGTCACAAACAGAGCCTGAACCGGTTGACTCAGGTGAAGAAGAGCAAGCCTCCACTGTTGAAGATGCTTCAACAGAAACTGCCTCCCCTAATAAAACTAGTGCGGATTCCAGTGACCCATTTTACTCATTTGAAATCAAAGTTTTGCCTCCTGAAGAGGCCAAAGTTATCTTTGAGCAAGCACAAAGCAATATGCCACAAAGTGTGGGCACAGACAGTCAGTCAAAGAGAGTCATGAATAGCTCAGTGGAGGGTGAACTACCTGAGGTTATAGATGTCACATCAAGTGACTCTAAACTGGAGAATGGGTCAGTCTGTACAATGGAACAGGTTTGCTGCATTTCAAGGTGGGTGGAAATAATTGTGGGGTCAAAAACGCCTTGGACCAAATGTCAGTGTACGGATGAGCAAAGTCCTAAAGATTCCACTGACAACACCCCTGATGAGGAAGAGGTGGCAGTACAAAAGAAAGATAAACTGTGTGCGATCAGGCCTGACAGCAAATTCCACTCTGCCGCAGAAGGAGAGAATCAAGCAAAAGGTGGGGAGAAAGTCAACAATCAAATTATGACATTTAGTCAAACCATTGACTTTACTGAAGATAACGACAATTCTGACAAAGAACCAAAGAACATTTCCCAGATAAGCTTAAATAGTAGCCAGTCAAGCATTATACTCAGAAGTGAAAATGAAGATGAAGATTTCTTCAGAAGTGAAAATGAAATTCCCAACCAGATGCCAGACCTCGAAAAGGATTGTGAACAAGCTCAGATGAAATTGACAGAAAGTAGCCAGTCAAGCGGTTCAGACAGTAGTGAGGAAGAAACCAAAACTGAAATTCAGTCAGACCCTGAGGTGGATCATATACAAGATCAGTTGAAATCTACAGGAAGTACGCTGTCATGTACTTTAGTCTGTATTGACAAAGAAAGTGAAAATCTCTCCAGCAGTGAAAGTGAAGAGAATTGTGGACGAGCTCAGCTGACATCTACAGATGTGGCAGAGTCATCACTGGAAACTGAAGAACAAACTGAAATTAGTGCGACGGCTGCCCTCCAGACAACTTCCAGCCTCCATGGTAAACATGAAACTGTTGAAAGAAAGCGGAAGAGACTGAGCAGTCATGATAGATTTTTTCCGTTCCTTACGAAATCAAAGAAATGCAAACCCCCTGGTGATGTGGATTCACCGCCTGTCCGTGGGGGCCTTTCAAAATGTCGGAAGGTTTTTGTAGACACAACTGATAGTGAACCTTTAGCCTCAAACGCTAGAACTGTAGAACTGGTATTGTTTGGCTCAGCACCACAAGACAAGTGTGCTTTCATTGGCAGCAGAAAGGGCCATATTTCATCTCGAGAGCCTGTCTCTGATGGAATACCAAGGCCTCCAAAAGTTCTCACCGTGAATCTCAATCCCTTGAGGACAAAGTCTAGTGAAACTGTCCCGACGAGGGAATATTCAGTCAAACGATGGATTCACGAAAAATGGAGGAGGAGTTTTCCACCAACTAAAATTAGGCGCAGAAGCAAACTAAAAACACAGAAGTGTACTTTTTCCTCCTTTTCTGGGGTGAGTCTCAAGAAAGCTGAAATGGTTGGCCACACCCCAGTTTCCTCTCAAATGAGGATCTGGAATGGAAATACTAAGCCCAGCCTGAGTCTGAAGAGAAGGAGGGCCCTCTCTAACGGACTCAAACGCAGAGAGGAGAAGACGAAGAAGGACGCGGCCACACTCGCACAGCGTGCTGATGGAGAGAGACGTAACGGTGAAAATGGAAGCCATGCTGTCATGTCTCTGCAGGAGAACAGTGTCCTGAGGTTCAGCGTGTTACCCAATACCTTCAACTTCCAAGACGGATCCAAAGGGAGAAAGGAAACCAATGATCTGGTTCCAGGTAATTCATGATATTGAGATTTAAAGAGATTCCATAGTGATTTTAGTATTATTTATTTATTATATTACTGTAGTACTTCTCATGATATGTACACTAAACGTGATGTGTAAAATCAGTGGCATGCCCCTTTTAAAAGTAACCAGTTTGTTCATTTAAGTAACTATTAAACCATATAAGTGAATTTAGAACTTGTCAGAACATAGTAAAATTGTGTTTTGCTGTCAGCACAGTGTGGTGAACAAAAAAAACCCAGCTCATTTATCTGGACAGCATGAACAGACTCGAGGCAGAATTTTTCCTCAGAAGACAATATGTTTGAAATGCTGTTGTTTGAAGGAAAGATGTTTTTTCAGCTAAGCCTTTTTTTT